>JANHGC010007594.1:120031-133556 GCA_027560395.1 Boaedon fuliginosus
AAACTATCATTGCTTCCGACCACGAATTCCTTACCTGCCGGGACCATCAAGACAGGAACCAAGCTAAAGACAAAACATGGTGGAGGTGTGGTTATGCTACGGACGGATTAGGCACGGGTGGGGCTTAGGGGTTTTGCAGCTGCGTGGGGGTTCTCTTATAAGCAGATGGGGTGTGACTACACCCTATCACTGACTTTGTTTGGAACTAAGGTGTTCACTTGGAGGTTGGAGGCTGTTAATGCACAAATAAAGAATCCAGATGACCTATATGTGACTGTGAGCTTTGTTTGGGACGGCCAGAAAGGAATCCGACAGAAAGAAAGAAAAAAGAAAGAGACAGAGACAGAGAGAGTATGACACAAATGAGAGCATGAATGAAAGCAAGTGAATCACCAAGATTTTTTTTTCTTGTTTTGGTCCCCAAATCTAATGTGCGTCTTATGCTCTGGTGCGTCTTACACTCCAAAAAATACGGTAGTTAATATTTATTATTCATGTTAACTAATTCACATTTTTTGCAAATTTCCTGAAAAGCAAATCTTTTGCAAAGTACCCTTAAAATTCCAAGTTATGGAAGTTTATTATTTTTAGAATGGTTTGTTAGGAAAATCAAGTGTTTCTAAATTAACTGTATTTCTATTCTTTTTTCCCAAGTTAATAGTTTTCTTTTATTGTATTATAAAATGCAGGTAATACTTTATTTATTTTTCATTTATTTATTTATTTGATTTATACCCCGCCTCATTTCCCCGATCTATCTTATAGAAGATAGATAGTAACTGAATATAGTGGTATTTATACAATAGCAATTTAAAATTATTAATATTGGGAAGATTTAGATAAATTAAACCTTTAAAAATGAGAAAAAAACCTTTACAACGAAGTTAACCATGAGTTGTAAAATATAATGAACTTAAGTTCAATTAACTGTATAATTAAACAGTTGCAAAATGCAATGAAATATTTTACAATATGGGAAAGGTTTTGATCTGTGAGCTTAATACTAAAGTCTCCACTATATTGTTAGTTGTTGTTTTTTATAGATGTTATTAGAAGAAAGAAAAACATGATCAACAGAAAAGAAAATCTCAATTCTTGGGAAGGGGAAGGGGGAAGCAAGTGTAAATGGCTGAATAAATCAGGGAAACTGAGGTTGCCATTTTAGGAATGAAATTTAAAATTCTTTTATTTATTTTTTCTACTGTTACATAGGCAAGACAAAATAAGAACAATAAAAAGAAATCCCCCATTCAAAATTCAACAGTCTGAAGTTTCAGTTGCACCACCTGGCTTTCAAACAAATATGGCAATCGTTCATAGAGTATTTTTGTAACTGTATCCTAAACAGCTTATTTTTCTTTTAACAACATGTTGAAGTAACTTTTGCCAAATGCTTATTTTCCTTTGCCCAAGGAAGGCAAGTCCATTCAAATCAGTGGGATTTCATTCATGATAGGTTGTAGTAACCTGCCTTGGATTCATATAGCTCTGTGACACTGTTGACTAAACCAGAACCTCTTAAAATATTATTGTCCCAATGCAATAACTTCAAAGATCTCTACAAAATACATCAGGCATTCTGCCAAAGAAAGAAAGATTCTGTAAAAAGGATGTGACTTTATTTTTTAACAAGAGTAATGATCAAACAAACTGAACACTTATTTGTCAAACTGTTCCATAGAAACAACCCATTATTTAATACTTCCCATGTCTGCTTATCACTTCCTGAATTAATTTACCAAAGTTTAAAACAAATTCTGAGCAAGTCTAGGAGAAAAGGGTTATGTGATAGCACAAATGCTATACTGATTGGAAAGATGGCTTGCCAGCAGAAATTGTGATGCTGCAACCAGCTGTATAAAGTCTCCAAAAGACCCCATTTTAATTGCATTAGCCCCCCAATGCGAGCATTGTTCCCAAAGGGACAGCAGGGACTGCCCCCTGTTTTATGGGCTTTGGGAACCCTGTAAAGACAGTGTGAGTTTATTAAGCTGGTCGTGGCTTGTGCAAGAAGAATACAACTTGTGATGAGTGCCAGAACATGTCAAGAGGGCACCAAGCCAGGCTGGTACACAGGAGGCAGCATAAGGCCTGGTGCTTGATTGTGGGGATGCACAGCATGGTGCATAAGAGCCAAGAGAACTGTGAACAGAATGGAGAGGCCCACCCCATAGGAGCTCTCATGGGGGAATTTAATTCACTCCCTGCTGACTCTCTCACTTTGTTGTGCTCTGAAGCACGAAATTACAAGATTTACAGGAAAAAAATGACATGGCTTTACAGTTTCACATCAGGGTCTCCTTGTGACAATTATGCAGCTCACCCACAGATATACTTCCTCCCCTTCCTCAGCTACTATCAACAAAAGGAGAAGAAGAAAAAATAGAGCATTCAATGATAGGAATCAGCTGCATAGGTAGCGCCAGTTTGCAGAAAGGTTGGGGTTAGAATTGTTTTTCCAAAATATGCTAATCTTGAATGAATTCCATCACAACAGTTGGCAATCATCTGTAATTATGTCACAAAACGCATGTGTCTAATATACATAAATATACAATTAATGTGCACATTATTGATTTTATTTACATATTGGTTTATATGCCAGTTCAATCACAGAATTTTGAGCAGCATATAAGATATACCCTCCTCATAAATCATAATCATAATTACTATAAAAAAGGAATCATATTAACAAATATAACTATTGGGAACATCTATTACATAAGATGTGGACTCCAAAGTTGGCACAACATGAAAAGACTTCAGCATCCAAGGCCTGTTGGACTGTCAAGTTTTAATCATCTTCCTAAAAACCAAGGGGAGAGAAGCAATTTGGATTTCCAGGAGAATGCTGTTCCCCAGAAAAGAGCACCAACTAAGAAAAGCTCACTTTTGTAATCACTGTTGCTTCTGAGGGAAAGGATACAGGGAGAGACAATAATACCAGCCCTTTTGGAAGGGCAGATATAATTGGGAATGGATGGTCCCAAAGTTACTGAAATCTTGCGCCTCAGAAGCTTTAAACTGAACACCACACACTGGATTACACCTAGGAACCATGTAGTACCTTGTGCAGTTCTCAAAATGATGACATCATACAGACAAATTGAGAAACACACACACACACACACACACACACACACAGTGAATTAAAATCTTTCTAGACACATGCGCTTCCAAACTCTTGCCAGCAGAGAGTTGATCATTCTTTTCTGTTCATCCTACCTACCAGTATATCAGATGAGAGTAGGAAAGAAGTCTCCTATCCTTAAAACCATCTTCCCTTAGTCTCAAAGCTATGTTTTGATAGTCTTAGAAAAAAATGCAATTTCACTTAGCTTCAAAACAAGTCTAGCAATGGTGGTAGGTTCAAATACCACAAATAAATACATAAAATGAAATAAATCAGTAAACTACTGAACATACTATTCAATTAATGGCGAGAGAAACTGCTGGTGACTAAGGATTAGCCACAGTCTCTTTTCAGACTAATATATGAGGTTTCAAGACCTGTCAAAATTTGTTTCAAGTTTAGTACTTTTCTCTAATCTTTTAATTATTTTCACCTGTTTTGATAATTTATAAGACCCTCAGTGTCACCTTGTAGGGGAGATGGTGACATAGAAATGTAATAAATAAATAAAATTAAAAGTCAATCAGCATGTGATGAGCAGACTAGATTCACCTGATCCAATTTTTAAATATACAACTATTAAATAATTATTATGCTGCCTTATAGTTGACCTTTTAAATTGTTATATAGTAATAATTTAATAATGTTAAAGCAGCAAAAAAATGTTGAGGATTAAAATGCAGGATGCTTTTGAGTAGTCAGTGACAGTGCATTAACAAGCAAACAAACATGAAAGTAAATAAATTTCCAAACAATATTGTTTAAAAATTAATTATACTTAGCATGAATTCTATGGAGGTAAATTTATATTATTACTAATTAATTTACAAAAAGTGAAACTTAACAATTCAATTTCTCTACATTAAACTTTGAAATCTACGTGTCCATTTGCTTCTTCCTTGCAGAACATAACTGTATCTAATTTATATAGTTTAAAGAGGAACATATGTATAAATGTTTAGACACTGTATATATTCTCATTTTCCCTATCTTGCTTAATTTAACTTTCAAAGATATGCCATACAAGGTATTTCCCATTTTTACAAGGTATCCCCGAGGTATCTTTAATGACATTTTTAATTTTTTCTTTGTGGTTACTGTTATTAAATGAACATTGTTGCTAATTGCTAGATTGGTCCACAGAAAGCAAACACTAATTGATTACTGACTAGGGAGTCAAATTGGTGCATATTAACAAGTGAAAGATGAATTACTTGATGGAATTAATCAAATCGAGTTATGCCTATACAAGTGAAAAACAGAAAAAGTCCAGATAACAGAAATTAAAAACAAAATTCAAAAAGACAAGAGTCAAGTGTTACAAAGCCAAGAAAGACAGATATTAAGTATCTATATACTATTAAAATAGTTTGTCTGTTTGTAATCTCCAGTTAGTCCAAATGCGGTATCGTAGCACAACATTTTTTTGTTCTGAGTTGCATCTGAGATGATGATAAGACTGTTGTACCTGCGATGACACGACAGCAATTTGAGGAGCTGGGAATGTGAGATCTATTAGCAAATGCCAGGTGTGGTGATGGTGGCTAGATTTGCATGCGTGAAGGTGGTTTGTGGTGAGTTATGATGTACGCGGGACACGATGTTATGGCATGCGCAGTATGTTCCGGGGTGCAGGTTTAAAGAGTGCTGAGATGCAGCTGGTCTCAGTGCTGACTTTGGCTTGTGTATAACTCAGCCAGTTTGCTTTTGTGGATTAAAGATTTGCTTCACACTTGACTCGTCTGGTCTACTCTGTAAGCAACAAAAGGCTGACAGAAAGTCAGCACTCACCTTCCTACACTTCGAGGACATTCGTCAGAAGAGTAGCTGAATTTAGGATGGCGGAGGAGGCCATGCCTGGCGATGTTACCGGAGATGCAGAAGAGCTCGTGGCGGAGGGAGCGTGCAGAGAGGACATAGAGCTCATGGAGGAGGGAGTGTGCGGAGGGGAGGTAGAGGTTGGCGACCCAACTAGACACAAAGGGAAAGACCCTGTTGTCTGGCCAAAGGAACCCAGAGAGGGGTGGTGTGGGAAGGCATGGGAGGATGTGGCTGATAGTTCACCAGGAGGGAGAGGGCTACCCATATGGGCAAAGGAGGCAGCGCTGGGCAAAGAGCGGTGCAGGGCACTGGAATGGGATGTTACATTGGGGCTGGGTTTCCCAGGACTTCCCCAGCCACACAAATGCAGCACAGGGATTTGGCAGTCAGCTAGCTGGAGGGAACGAAGATGGACAGCTAAGGATGAGGGAAGCATATCTACGGACCCTGGCAGCATGACACTAGATATATTGAGGGGGCGTTATGGTGAAGCCAGCTATTTACTGGATATGGGAGGTGGGCGGATCCTAGTTATGACCCACAGACAATAAGGGGGCCTGGCTGCACAGGATCGAGGAATGGAAGAGAGGGAACCTGGACAGAGTTGGAATAGCCCCACTATTGCAGATCTATTAAAGCCCCCTCAACGGAATGCACGGAGACTCCTTGAGATCGGTGGGACAGGGGGAGTTAGAGCTCAAGGCCCAGGATCCAGCCCACCCAGATGGAGTGCCGCCTGATATGAGACCACAGGGGCACGTATATTCTTATCGGGAGCCCCCTCCCATACCCATGGTGTTTGATGGGAATCCTGGAATGGTAGCTATGTTTATCAGCAGGATGCTTAGCTATGTGGACAGATACCAACATGCTTACGATTTCCAATGGGCAATGGTAGAGGCCATTTCAGGGGCTATGACAGGAGAGGCAGCAGAATGGATAACTGACCTCCATAATAGCTATGCCCTTGAACTAAATGACGTGGGCTTATTCCTGAATAGCCTTAGATACCATTTTGAAGATGCTTCCCAGACACACCAGGTGGCAGGTGATCTCTTAGCCTTGAGACAAAATGGAAGGCTGGCTAAAGAATGCATCAAGGACTTCAGGGGAGTGGCTAATAAGCTATGCAGTTGGCCTGAGGAACTGCTGCCATACCATTTTGGTTCAGGTCTGGATCGTGATGTTAGGCAAGCTTGTCTATATCGAGGGCTGTCTCAACATTTAGGAGAATGCTTTAAGGCTTTGAAAGAACTGGATTCTGGTCTGCGCAGAATGCGCTGCAAAGGGGATGTACTGATGCCTAATCAGGCAAGACGTAGTGACAGAGCTGAACGTGGCGGTACACAGGTTGAAGAATCCCATTCATGTTGAACAGATGGATGGGTCCTTGCTAGGAGGGGAGCCCGCAACACATTGTACCATACCCATACAACTACAGATAGGTGACCATTGGGAGATGATCCGTTTTATAGTAGTACAAAGGATAGTCGCACCTGTGGTCCTAGGGTTGGTTTGGCTGGATAAGTGGACCCCCCAAATATGGTGGGAGGGAGACTTCCATAAGCTACTGATGGCAAAAGGTCCTCGAGCACCTATGTACCATCTCTATTTGCCCGCAAACCAATATTATGCCATCCAGATGTAACAAGACCTTTCATAGTACAAGCTGACGCCAGTGATGTGGCTGTGGGGGCAGTTCTACTGCAGAAACAAGAGATGGGGATGTTACATCCATGCGCCTATACTTCGAGAAAGCTATTGCCAACAGAGAGGGGATGGGCTATCTAGGAGAAGGAGGCTTTTGCCGTGAGGTGGGCATTACTCACTTGGTGTCATTGGTTAGAGGGTTTACCGGTTCAAGGTCTGGACGGATCATAAAAATTTGGAAGCCCTTCAGTCTGCCAGACGTTTGTCCCCAAAACAGGCTCGGTGGGCACACAATTTTCGTAGATTTAATTTCATATTAAAATATGTTCCCAGTGGGTGTAATTTTCTAGCAGATGCCCTTTTGCGAAAGCTGCAATACAATATAATTCCTAATCATATAGTCGACAGGCAATCTTTCCTAGTTGGGTCTCTTCAAGATGAAATCAAATGACAGATACCATTGGATTCATGGAGAACAAAAAGCATTTACAAGACAAAGACGGATTAATGTGGAAGGGGGATAAAATGTACATACCTCAAACTCTCCAACACAAAATTCTATGAAGATGCCATGATATAAAACCTGCTGGTCACTTTGGGTATATGAAGACATTACATCTCATCTGTCAACAATTCTGGTGGCCAGGGCTGTGCTGTGACATTAAGAAATATATCCAAAATTGTTCTGTCTGTGCAACAACGAAACCCTGTGTTGGCAAACCACTAGGGCTACTACAAATGGTAGCTGAGCCAACAAGACCTTGGGAGGAGATAGCGATGGATTTCGTGGTGGAGCTCCCTTCCAGCAGTGGATGTACAGTAATATGGATGCTCATTGACCTGTTTTCAAAGCAGGCTCATTTCGTGGACTGTCATGGCCTCCCATCGGCCCAGAGATTAGCTACCCTCTTCATCAAGCATATTTATCATCTTCATGGGGTGCCCCGATGGATAATTTCTGATAGAGGGGTGCAATTCACCACCAGATTTTGGAGACATTTTGTAGCATTAATAGAGTCGACACAGGCCTTGAGCAATGTGTATCACCCCGAGACAAACAGAGCTGCTGAAAGGGCTAATGCCACAGTTATTCACTATTTACGTAGTTACATGCACTACCAACAGACAAACTGGAAAGACCTTCTACCCTTTGCGGAGGTGGCATACAACAACTCTATTCATAGGAGTACAGATTTCACACCAAATAGTTGGGGGCATGGATTTCCCGGCAATAGTTGAGTTATCATCATCAAATGCTATCCATCTGGAACCAAAAGAATGGGTGGAGCAACTACCAAAAATATGGTCCAATGTAAAGAATGCACTATATCAGGCCACTCGGGTATAAAAAGCATGCAGATAAATATAGAACAAATCCGAAGCCTATCAGAGCGAGAGATAAGATATACCTCTCCACTAAATATCTAAATCCAACATTTCCTGGCAGAAAATTAGGCCCTAAATACATTGGCCCTTTTTCAGTGTGTTGAATAATAAACCCAGTCACTGTCAAATTAGCATTACCTTCATGGCTAAGGAGAGTACACCCCATATTTCATGTGAGTTTGTTAAAAGAAGTTGTTTCAGACATGGACATCCAAACACCTAGACCAGGGCCAGTGGAGGGGGACAAATATGAGATTGATTACATTCTCGACTCTAGAATACAGAGAGGAAATGAGCAATACTTCCTGAAATGGAAAGGGTACCCAGACAATGAGGCTTCATGGGTGATGGGAAGAAATATGCAAGCCAAAGACTGATCTCCAGGCTCCATAGGCTATACCCCCATAGATCCGGATGAAATGTATTAACCTGTATTCTGTTTCTCTTTCAGGGGGACGGATGGTAGGAGGGAAGACTGTCGTACCTACAATGACACGACAGCAATTTTAGGAGCCGGGAATGCGAGATCTACTAGCAAATGCCAGGTGTGGTGATGGTGGCTAGATTTGCATGGGTGAAGGTGGTTTGCAGTGAGTTATGACGTACATGGGATGCAAGGTTATAGTGTGCGCGGGGCGTTCCAGGGTACGGGTTTAAAGAGCGCTGAGACACGGCTGGTCTCAGTGCTGACTTTGGCTTGTATTTAACAATTCAGCCAGTTTGCTTTTGTGGATTAAAGACTTGCTTCACACTTGACTTGTCTGGTCTACTCTGTAAGTGACGAAAGGATGACAGGGACTTCAGAGCCAAAAACTATGGCCAGCCTAATTATGCCATGTGGAAAGAGTGCAGGAAACCAATGCAATAGCACTATGATTCAGGAAAACTTAATGTTTATTGTTTTTGGCTGACAAAGTGAGTCAAAGGTTGTTTAGTATAAGAAAATTGTATCCATTATGAAAAAGACTAAAAAAGGATTAAGAGGTTAGCTACAGTATTAAAGCAAAAAGAGAAAGGAAAAATAAATTCTGATATATCAATGTGTACAAAGGAAAAATGTAAGCATTTTAAAACAATTAAAGCAGCAGTGTACAGACTGAACCTAACCACAGGTATTCCATATATTAAGTACAAGAGAGAATGTTAAACAAATAAAAAAGGCCATTGTGAATTGGAAGAAGGATAATGAGAAAAAAGAATTCAGAGCTGAAAGAATGCTGTAAAACATCTAATCATTGGAAGATGGAAAAACAACTACAAGATGAAATAGAAGATAATTGTGGGGTGGGAGATTAATGATTATGAACATTTCTAACTGATTTTTGAATAAGACTAGACATAGGATCAAGAAAGTGGCATAAAATCAAGATGTTATGCTGCCTACTCTCAAACTGATTGTCCTGTGGGAAATGAACTGTCATAGGAAAGTTATTCAATATTTAGATCTCACAAAAGGATGCCAAACCCACCCCTCTACAGAACTGCCCAATTTAGCAATACCTCAACATATATTGTAAATTATATGTGATATAAGCCTTGAGGAATGAACAATTGCTCCTTTGGAATTCCACTACATTTTTTCCCTCTCTACAAGAATAGTGTATCAGTTTTAATGGTCCAATCCAGAAAATGAATCCAAATGTTTTCTAGATAGGTAGTGGAAACAACCACTTCACAAGGGCATGGCACAATATAGGATATCTAACCCATCAGGACAACATTCAGCGATCCATTTGCATTTCAAAGGTAAGGGTCACTCTTTGGAGGATAGCAAAATCCACATTTTGGATAGAGAGGACCATTGGTGTAAAAGAGGGGTAAAAGAATCCATATATGTTAGAATTGAACAGCCCTCCCTCAACAGGGAGAAAGGAATTCAGTATCCAATGAAGTCCTTTTGGCTGTTCCAAGAAGATTCCACATCTCTGATTCAGTGACTCTGAGGGCACAGATAAAACCCCAAGTAGCCTCAACTGCTCTCAAAGAGCGTTAAGACCAGATGACTGCAAAGAAACACAATCCTTCTCTTTCCTCCCCCACACCATCCTGTCAGAACTTATCCTCTCCCCCCACCCACCCGACCATCTAGTCAACTGTCAGTATCTGTCCTTCTGTCTCCCCCACCATCCAGTACAACTAATGAAGCTTCCTGGATACGAGGCAAAAGATATTTTCTTCTTCCTCCTCAAAATATCACTTCAGTTGCCTTTTCAAAAAAAAAACCCCACCTTTGAGACAACTATGATCTGGATGACTGAGAATCTTCATAGACATTTCGTGGGAACAAAATCTCCTTAAGATCCCATTTGCAAAGTGTTGGTGGCATTAAAAAGGCAGTCCTTGTGAAGGTCAATGCAACCTGGCTGTGGTGGAAGAAGATCACTAAAGTGACCTGAGATAGGTATATACCAGTTCACTTAAAATCAAAAGTGTATAAAATGATAGTCTGCCCAGTAGCATTGTATCAGACTTAGTACTGGACAACAGCTGAAAGTGCAAAGCACACTTTACATGCCATGGAGATGCACTTGCTCCATTTGCCTTTAGGTATTTCCCTTCTTAACAATGATACAGTCCAGCAATTGATGGATGTTACACTAATAACAGAGAAAATAAAAGAAAAATACCAACAGTGGGATGGTCATGTTCTACAAGCACCACCACATACCCTTATTTACACCACTTACCATTTTATCATTGATGGCAAATGCCCATTCAGAAGACCAAAATAAAGGTGGCAGGATACAATTACCATGGACATGAAATTGCATGAAAAGGGTGTCCTTGATCTAAAAAGCAGCCCCTGCACCTGTGGGAAACTGCAGGAGGAAGAAGAAGGGAGGAGGAGGAGGAGGAGGAAACTTCAAAGCTGAACACAGAGAAGCAAGTGGGAGAGCAGCTAATGTGCCGGTGGAGAGGGACCTTCGCTAAATCCAGCTGAAAAACTTATTACAATTATGATATAGTAGTACAAGTAGCAAAAAAAGCATTTTATTTTTTCACTTTTGCTATGCCTTTATAGAATAATTCAGACCATTCCCAGGGAAAGAGTTAAGATGAACTACCTCTAAAAAGGAACTGGTCACACTATCAGTGTCTTGCTGTGACAAATTTACATGACACTTAAAAGATAGAATTGATATGATTCCACAATTCATGGAGTTAATTTCATTAATCAAAATATTCATACCATTTGATTTAGTTAATTAAGATGAGTTACAATTGAGATCTGAAGATGCCAATAAGACCTTTGAATAAGTCTGGTTAACTATTTGTGCACTTTTCAAATAGTACACTTACTCCAAAGTCAGCTGCTAGACTACTTGAAATTGGCTGATATTTTCAAGTAACAGCAATACTACACATTTTGAATAACAATAGTTTTCACTCCACTACCATGTCAAATTCAGGATTTTAGTACAGTGCTTTCTAAAAAAGAAAACAACCTTGGGCCAGAGTGTCTTTTTAAAAATCTGCATATCCTTTGAGTTAGATCCCATCAAGTTAAATTCAATTCCTGATTATTGTATGGCCCTTCAACTTGTCTAAATTTTATAACAGTTTCTACCCCTACCATAATTGGAAGACCTGAAAAATCAAGCAAGGGCGTAATTGTCATGGCGAAAATCTATGTGGTCATTAAATGCAGCACTGACTTGATGATACATAATCAATCAATATTCCTTCTAAGAACATTAAAGTATTGTTTTAATTCTGTCCATCCACCAAAACTATTGCCTTCCCTTTCTCCTATTATTTTAAATCTTCACAAGCTTAATCATTATTTTTAGTCAATCTTTTGTTTAATCTCACCCCCAAATCCCATCCCCAATGGGATTTCTGCTTGCTGATCATTGTTTCAAGTCATGGGCCCCCTTTTTTTGGCCCAGAACTGATGGGCTGGGTCTTGAAGCCCATGATATTCTTAGTTATCAACTCCCAACCTTGAGTTCAAAAGGTCTGTTTCCTTCTCTTGTACTTTCTCAATGTGTAGCTTTCACAATCAAATATTTCCCTGAAAGGCAGTTGTTTTTAACTATTCTGATCTTTAATTCTACTGAAATATCTTTGCCTTTCTCCTCTTTATTTTATTTAGCACAATCCTTATTCTTCTTACTCTTATGACCAGCTAAACAAAATTATGTCTCTTTTACTTGTTTGCCATCAACAATGTTCATGAAGTAAACACAATGAGACTACCATCTTAATATCTACAATGACTCCAGATATTTCACATTTCATGTTTAGTTTTATAATGAGCATTTCAACCAAATAAGACTGGATTTTCACCACAGTGACAGTCCATCTATGATGCCCAAAGGACACCGGTCTAATGCCCACATTAATTTCTTTGTGACAGGCCTAGATAGACTTCTTTTCAGATTTCAAATCTAGTTTGCATTTAAAATGTTAATGTTTATTACTTTTAAAAAATGGATTGGTTTATATATTGTACTTTGCATCTTTTGGTGCTTACGTTGATTGGTAATACTGAAACATGCTTATCCTTTAAGCAACATGCCAAAATATATTTTTTGTTAAATTAAAACATAATAAACAAAAGAGATTAAAATCAAGAGAGTAAAATAAAAACAATAAAAAAATTCCAAACAATGAACTTGGCCACAAATCACTTGAGCTACTAGTTACAAACTGATGCCCTGACTGAACCATCTGGGAGAGATGCCAAAGCAGATGCGGCAGTCTTTTCTCTGCCTTCTCCTGAAACAAACAAAACAGAACAAAAAAATAAGGAAAAAATAACAACTTTAGGTGATTGCATGGCTTAGCATCCCTTTAGTAATTACTTATAGTTTGATACCAGCGATAAAGTCTACTGTAGGAGATTATGGGAAAGGAATGGATTATCTGCGCAACCCACCATGAGAAGCAGACACTGTATGTTCTGATCTAACCATATCTTGTTCATACCTTGCCCATCTACATCTACTGTAGAGACCACTCTACACTAATCTAATAGGGTTAAATAATTCCATTTCATTACATGAGTAATTGCTGTCATAATTCAGATAGGTATTCTTTCATTCTTCAGATATTCTTTATGTAACTGCTCACATATAAAGTCTGAATTCAAGAATTAAAAGGGAAAAGAGACCCACTACAGTTCTTGATACCAGTTGTATTCTTAACTAACCTAGTATCACAAGTAGTGATTATTTTTATTAGACACATTGAAATATCTATGGAAGTATTCCAAATAAAAGACAAGGTAGACATTTTGAAGGCAGTAAGATGTTGAAAGACTTTGACATTTTAAAAATACTTCATATATCATATTAAAACACTTTTCAATCTAATAAAAACACATTTAAAGTTCTATATCAGGGGTCCACAACCCCTGGGCCATGGCCCACTACCAGGCCGTGAGCTGTTCAAAACCAGGCCACCCAAAGTGGTGCATGAGCAGTGGGCGAGTGCAGATGGTTATGCTCCATTTGTGAAAGTAGCAGACATGCATTCCTGCTGCTTGCACAAATGGAACAGCATGCACTGCTCATCCAGAACCAGGCGGGG
>JANHGC010007594.1:133656-146051 GCA_027560395.1 Boaedon fuliginosus
AGTAATTAGGGCAAAGAAATGATGTTGAGTTGGCCAAGCCCACCCAGTCACATGGCCACCAAGCCACACCCACCCAGCCACATGGCCACCAAGCCACACCCACCCAGTCACATGGCCACCAGGCCACGCCCACACAATCACATGGCCACCAGGCCACGCCCACACAATCACATGGTCACTGAGCCACGCCCACTAAGAAAATTATCAAAAGTTACAAAGTATTTGTATGTGACACAAACATGTGAGCCTTTGCTTCCAGTAGCTGGTATGCTGCTTTTCTCTCCACACTCTGTGGCAGCAGTAACAGTTTATGTTTTAATGTAATATTTATGTAGAAATGTAGAAAATTCAAAGCACCACAAAATTTTAAGCACCATTTTAAATAATTCTTCCCCTGTTTTGTAACAATTGGTAAGCTCACCTAATGAAGAAAGTTGGTATTTTCACCTAATGACGAAACCGCTTAGAAGAACCAGACAAAAAATAATACCTAATCTGAGATAGGTCAGAGTATTTATTCACCTGTGAAGTTATCATCACATACTCAATTGTAGACCTAAGACAATGATGTTTCTTGTTGTGTGTGTGTGCATGTGTGCAGACACACACTCACTAACAACTTCAAATTAAAATAAACAATTGAATCAATGAGAGCATCCAAACTTCTCTACTTCACATATCCACTACTTTATTTTTAATTTATAAACTACATATAAACAATAACAAATACATAATAAGCATGCTTTCAAATTTGCAAATAGATGGTATATTTAACTATACCTTATTGAAATTCTTTCAGTTTACATTTACTTATGGGTTTATTTAAACATATATTTTGACCAAAAGTGCCTACATTTCTGCATGCAGCTATAAGTTTATTCATATGTTCACATAAGAAAGGAAATAATATAACTCTGAAAGCATGGTTGACTTAACGGCCTATGATGACTGTGAGAATTAGTGAAGTATATAAGGATGATGCAAATTCTGAATGTTTTCTGAAAGAAAATATTTGCATGTTTGTTAATTTAGAGAAAAAATTGTTAAAGTCACTATGCTTAATTATGGATTCTTTTGGTTAAATTGAAAATGAAGATACAGGTTAGGACTGCTGAAAAAAATAAGAGTAACATATTACGGAAATAAACTATGCATGAGAATAAATAGAAGGCTTAATAAATGCTTCAAACTGAGCATGGAATAAGGATATCTAATGTCCCCTTGATGGCTAATATATTAATAGATAATTTATGAAAAACGTACTGTAACAGCAGAGATAGGCTAGTTGGGAATATAAATATATACAGATGTTGCCTAAATGATTTGCAACAAATATTGGGTACAGTATATAATGCAACAACGATGATCTATCAATTTATCACACATCAGTAAAGCTGTATTTGACAGGGAAAAATGAAATGAACAAATACAAGCTACTGCTGTAAACCACAGCAAGTAAATAAATGTATGTACTTTGGAATAATAGGATTATTAAAATGGTAAATAACAGAGGTGGAAATGTAACATATGCAAATATTGATCAAAAAGTAATGAATGGTCTGTGGCCTATCTTCAGGAATGAATATTGAAATATATGAAAATGGCTATATAAAAAAAGCATAGGTTTTGCCACTTTTAATATAGAAGAAGGAGCTAGGTTTATTAGGAGAAACACAAAAAATTAATGCAGTGGGAATAGGACACTTAATAAATGTTATGGTGAAAAAGAGGGAATGGGTCAAGGTGAATGGGTCATGAATATCTGTGACTTGAATGCAAAAAAGACTGCTAGTATAAAAGAAGTACATTGAGGTGATCTGCTCATATAATGAAAATTAAGCAGGATCAAATCACAAAACAAATATATAAAGGAAGAGTGAATGAATTGAGAGAAGGGGAAAGACTGAGCAAGTCATGGATGAATGGAGTAGATGAATGCCTCAAAAAAGAGAGATGAGAAGCTTAAAGGATAAACAGCAGTTTGAAGCCATATGTGGACATGATGGAAGCAAGAAGTTTGCAAGGATAGAAAAATATAGAGAAATGCAGTGAATTGTGTTGATATAAATTGTTGTAACATTATTTATGTTTTTAGTATAATCAAACCTTCAATTTCTAAGGGCTACTACTGTATTTTTCTCAATGTACTCTGCATATTGTTACTTATCCTGAAAGGGAACAACGTGATGACTAAATTTCTATACATGTGTGCAACTACAAAAAAAATACTTAATCAGAAAAGTATGGAAAAACCATACATATTTCACATTTTGTTATACTACCCTCATAAAAAATAACATCATATTCCAAATTCAGCAGTTTTAAAACATTTGATCACATATTTTGGATAGCTATTATCAAGAAATGTTATCACCCTGCAATGCACACTTACATCTGCTTATTTTTATATGATCAGAACTAAATGGTATAAAAAAGCAGCAACATGTGGTCAGATTTTTCCAATTTATTGAAAGAAATGTCTCTAACTTCCAAGCTCATTATTCTTTTATAGCCACATGTTGCCAACTCCTTACAAAGTCTATGTAGGAGTTCAATTTTTATCTATCACTCTCCTTGGTTAAAAACATCACTAACAAAGGATAGAAGAAACAGGTTCTCCCCTCATTTTTTAAAAAATCTGTTTTATATTCATTTAGGAACTATAAATCGGGCAAAGTAATAGAAAGCTGATGATCACTTAAGTGCTCCAACCTTTCATTTTTATCTTAAAATACTCTAATAATGTTTTACAAATGTATATTTGAAATGTGATCAGATCCATTGAACAGAGTTTTATGTGGTCAAGTTATTCTCCAATCTATGTAGATACACCTTAACTCTGTTTAATATGAACTACTCCATTTTAAAAGCTTATTTTCACTTAACATTAGTATAACATATGTCTGTCATAAAACTGGTTCCAAAGAGACAAAATAAATATTATACCTTGTCAATGAAATGGTTTTTCCAGATGGGCCAGTATTATTTCATTGTATTTTTTAAAAAGCAGTTACTCAGAATCAACAGAATTATCTTAGGAGATAATAGTTTGTTTCTAAATGGGATGAAATAATCTGATATTTTATTTTGGTGCTTGAAGCAATAGGGTGCCCTACCTATATCCAATGGGGTTTTGAGCAATAGAAAACTCACTTTAAAATTTACAGCTATTGTAATAAAAGGAAGAGGTTTATAAAATCCAATTTTCCCAGTCCCTAAGTTCAAAAATTTGAAAGCATATGAATCACATGTGTGGAAACACTGTTGTGGATAACAGGTAGGGGAGAATATATTAAACACTTTCCTTAGGGGCTTTTAACTTTTTTTTTTTTTAGTCTTTAAACTGTATTTCAGTAGCAGTGTCAAATTTTTTGTAAGTAAAAAGTAGTTAAGTAAGTTTTTAGGAACAAAAATTAAATTCAAACTTCAAACTCATACAGTATACTGTATTGTACAAGAGGGGGGTTCACACATTTTTATTCTATCCAGTTATCTGCTGCAGTGAAAACTTACATCATCAAATATAAACTGTCAATAAAATATATAGATTAAGAGCAAAGATTACATCTTAGAAAGTTTCCTTCTTTTTCAAAATTGCAAAAAGGAAGTATTTTATAGTTTGTATTATGCTTCTTTTTTAGCAATCAATCAATGGCTCTTAGTGTTCTTTTCCACTAATCAGTTAACCAGCATCTAATTTATCTGAAGTAATTAGTTGATTACCTGCTTCTTCTTGAGTTTTCTAGATAAGTGGCCATGGATGTAAGGCTTAGCAAGGAACTGCTACTTCTCTTGCCTGCTTGCCAGATTAATAAGAAGAAAACCTTAAGAATTTGAAATCTTCATTTTTGGGCCTGTTTTTCAGCCATTTCCGGATTGTTTCCTGGGCCATTTTCAGGCCGTTTTCAAGCCATTTTCACCCGAAAAATGGCTGAAAACAGCCCAAAAAACAGGCAGGGTGGGGCCTGCCAGTGGTGTGATTAGCTGGTTCATTGAACTGGGCAGAATTTTAACAACTGATTTACCTGAATCGGTCCAAACAGGGTGAATCCCACCGTCTTAAGGATAAATCTGTCCTAACTCTCTAAATTCTTGAGCTTCATTTCTCTGTATCAAAACGTCACAGCTATATCAAGACTCTATTTGAATACTATATTCTTGTTTTAGGATTGCAGAATAAATGACACTCTCCCCTACCAGTTAGCATTGACATTGTTGTGCAATTGCTAAGTGTAATGGTGCAGTTACCAGGGGCATTTAATGGGTAATATCTATGACATCACCAATTATGAGAGATCTTTCTCTACTCCCATGATGCCTCTACATTTGTGACCATTGATTGGACAACCAATGTCTGACACAGAACAGGCTATGGCCGCTGCACAGCTGTTGGATCAGGGTATTTTCAGAATACTACGAAGATTTCTCTGTCGATCGCACGCAGCGTGCTTTTGACAGCGCAATCGGAAGCGCGTCCACAAAGTGGGTAACCAGCAAACCAGGAGAAACCCATCCCTGGGCAGGGGGTTGAACTGAAGAGTCCAAGTCCTCTTCCAATTCTTGTTATTTTGTTGTTATTCTGTTTTTTACTTATTTTATAAATACTGATTTCTTTTAGAAATTTTTCTCTATAATTTTTTCAGGACTAGCAGATCACTATCAATTATTGTCAGCTCACCATGTATTTCAACCATTTTCTAATGTTTCATTATACCAAGGTGATAAGTGCGCTATCAAAAATAACTAGTTTGTTTTTCTATTTAATGAAAAAAGTATATCCTAGAATGCTTTATTGTTGCCTAGTTTTAGGAAGAGATGTCAATGTCCCTAATAAAATATTTTCGCATTTCTGTTTTTATTTTAACTGCAATTAAATTTATTCAGATTAAAAGCTAAAAATAAATAGCTTACCAATCATACTGATGATTACTTTATCAAACATTGGCTTCTTTAAAAAAAAAAAAAACATTGTTTGGAAAATCAAGAGCCAACTTTCTCTGTATTCCTCTACTCATCCTCAGTTGTTATTGCTTGTGAACTACCTATGATACTGGAGGAAGCCTTCCAAACAAGAATTCAGCTTCAATGGCATTCCATAAACAAGCCTAAGCATAAGTACTATACATCCCATGATGGTAGATGCTCTAAATATACGTAAAGTGTGTATTTAACATGGTTTTCATAACATTTCTTATTTTCAATCTTGCATTGGAATGGTGAAATGCTCTCATCATTCTGACCCTTTGTAGATGTCCTTGAATGACTATTTCACTATCCATCCTCTGATTTATTCTACACCTTCTGGATGTTGTTGAATATATTATTCCCATTCCATCAACTTTTTTTTCATGGTACAGAATAGAGAAAGTTTCCTACTTTCCATCTCTATTCTGCTACTACAATGTACATCAAAGGTTTAAAGGTAGAAAAGCCAAAGTTATTCACTTTGAAACTGTCCTGCTAAATATCCACAGCACTTTTCCAACAAATGAGTAGTATGGATTCATTAAATTAGAAATCAGGTGTGAGAACACATGTCCCTAATCCTTCAAAACCATTGGAAATTTTATGAAACTATATTAAATATACAATTTATACAAACATTTCAATATATTAGGTCATTGTAATTGTTGTTTTGAAATTAGCAACACCTGAGCTAGCACTTAGTTTTTTTAAAAAAAAGATTAATGGAACAAATGACGATTGTGCAGAATTTAAAAACTCAATACCTACTAATCTAGTTAGCCGATCAGAAGGCCAAACATACTGGCAGATTTCTGCTTTAAAAGATATGTGGAGAAAGGGAAATACTGCATAGAGGAAAATATATTAGCCCACCTTCAAAGTCAGGATATGTAAACAAGATGCAGTCTCTTTCTCACAACTTATCTGTACTTTGTCAGAGGTTTTCAAGTGTTTTTGAGCAGAGTATAGACAGAAAACAAATATTGTAAAATATAATTCACTATAATGGATAGTCTTCACAGCATTACTTAACTGCCTAAGTTATAGCCTTACTTGTGCCTGCAGACATCTGGCAAAGATCCTTGCTTTGAGAGAAAAAGAATCATAGTAACAGTTACAAATATCCCAGACACACTGAAACAAAATTTAGTTCAAAGCCAGATGATAAACATTGGCTTTACAGCATGGTTAGACTGGCCACTCCAGCAGAGAGGACATTTGTGTCAGAATTTTGGTTACCAGATTGATCATACTGTCAAACAAATATAGGAGAAAAACAATAGGTTTCTGAAGAGTTCATCTTTCTCCAGATGTTCTTATCAATGGGTCCTAGGGAAGTCAAGGGCATCATAGTTCTGTCCTAAACCTACTGCTCAGGGTTATATTCTTACCCACATTGTATAGAGCAAAGGAGAGGGTTATTTTGCACCATGTTGCCTTGTTTTTCACGTTGCAGTCTCTGCAGTATCCGTCCCCACCCCCCTTTCCTAAGGATAAAAGGATCTGCATTTGAGGACATGGTTCTGGAGGGGTGGACTTAGCCCAAGTTAAAAACTCATTATTGTATAAAGATTGGAGCTCTTCTGAATCTCATTACAGGATGTTAGCACACTGGAGGTCTCTCAGTGTTCCCACAGCAACCACTGTGGGAGTTCCCAGATGCTAGGCAACCCTTCCATGACCCTGACTGACCTTTCACCTCCCATGACCCTTGCCACAAAGTAAGTGCATGCTATTGAATCTCAGGACATTTTTCAACTGGGCCCCACCATTGAAACTTAAGCTTTTTCTCCTAACACCATCAAATTTGCTAGAGAAAGCTGGGAAGTGATTCCTCTGTTCTTCTCATTCTCAGACAAGATCTGTAGAAGCCTTTCTGGAAATTGCATTTAATACTTTCATTCTTTGAAAGAGATGAGAATTGTTCTCCCCATTTCCTGAAGACATTTCAGAGCAGAACAGAACTGTATGAGTACAGTATGCTAAACCGGCTTATAGATTACAGGTATACTGACCCTTGTGAACTAAGTGGGGCTATAAATAGACATTCCACAATTACTTTAAAAGTGAACACAATTCAAATGAACAAGACATGCCACAGCATATTGTTGGAGCTATATTTCCAGACCTGGGTTGCTTACAATCAAGGACTCTTGACCTGTGGTCTTTCAGAATGTAAGGAAGAAGTCCTAAAACATATTTTCTATTTAAAAGAAAACTTAAATGAGCCAGTGTAAGGACCACAACTGGGCCCAGAGTTCTCCAACAAAAGCACAACCCCTGATCTAGGTTGCGGCTGCAAAACACATATACTTATTTCTTTAACAATGTGCTTAGGAGCCCAGCTAAATCTCTACTGTGATTTGAGAATTCAGTACTTTAGTTTCAGCTTCTACAAGCAATTTATGAAGGATCAATTTAGATCCATTTGCTGGTGCATATTGTTGAAAAGCTTTACTGTGTACCAGGATTACTTGTAGAAGCTTTATATATTACACTTTTTATTGCATAAGAAACTTGTTTGTGCAGCACTTCTATTTCAGATTCAAATATCAGTCTGTATAATCTATAGATACCTGGATAGGAAATGTGGGAAGAAGCATTTTAAAACATTCCTTAGCACCACTACATATGTTTTGGTAGCTTATCTGGGTAAGTGATATTATCTATAAAGGACTATGCAGAGCTTCAGAATGTGCAGGAGTAAGAATGTGGCATCTATATGAGTCATTCAAGCAAACATGTTTTTTTAAGTGTCTGCAAAGGGAAAGCAGGGGAGATATTTGCTGAAACCACACAATCCTGGAAACAGACACAACTGCTTTAATGAGTCACAGACAAGAACTGTATTCATGCTCCCATGTGTTCCAAAGTATCTCTTTCAAAGGTAGTCAGAGCCTAATCTATTCTAGCAACAAGATATACATAAGCACATTGTTATTTTACAAATTGTTATTATACAACTGTACCTGTTGTTATACAAATGTACTATTACTTATAAAAGTACTTTCAATTACAAGTTGTTCTACAGTGAATAAATACAAACACAGGTCCTGACTATAGACTTCTAGTAAAATAAAATTCAGAACATAAAATGACTGTTTCTGCTTTTTTAACAGCTGCACACAATATTTAATGTTTTCTTAGAGACCATTCTGCATTAAATTGGAAAGGGCAAGGTGGATAGAGAAAGACAGTAAAAAAAAAAGATGAGAAGCTAAAAGAAATGCTATAAACAGCCGGAATATGAGGTTGAAAAATCTGATAAAATGACAAGTTTTCAGAAGATACAGAAAACTAACTAGACTTATGAGGAAGAAGTCCAGAAGTAGAAAGTAACCACCATTAGAAAAAAAAAGTTCTGATTTTGGGTTCAAATACTCTTCTCCTAAATATCAAGTAGCTGTGCTTTTTGTCGGTCTAAGGCCACAGATTTAGCAACAGAGGTGGTTAAATCATATGCTACTGGTTCTGCTTTCCTCCTTGTTAAATTGTGTTCTTGTTTAATTCATAAATGAAATAGCCCAAACTTCCTGATATCTCTGCATGGAATTATCAAGGTTCTTTACTTACCCATCCCAGATTTAAAAAAAAAAACCACTCTGAATTAGGATTCAGCAACTCCTTCTTCCTCTCCTTACACCTCTCTTCCTTTTTTCTAACATCAGGACCATACACTGGCTACAGGTCACCCCGTCTCCTTGCTCCTTTCATCTCTGTTTAAACAAGCTCTTCAGTTCTGCCCGTTGCATGGAAACAGACACTCTGTCTTGTTCAAAAGTGACGTGTGCTCTCTTGCCAATGCTGTTTGTTTCAGTCTAAACTCCTGCCAGATGCCTGACTTCTGACTCTCTCTGTTTATCTCTCTCTCTTTCTGTCACCTCATTACTCCACAGCCCAGCTCACGTTTCCAAACCTTGTTTACCATAAGCTCAGGAGTTGGGCACTCTGTCTGCCTGGGAAGAGGTGGAGAGAACATGTTATACCTGTACAACAGCTGGGATAATCACAACAAAATTCTTTTCTATATTATCTAAGAGGTTCTTTTAAACTCCCATGTTTGGAATAGGTATCTTCACAATGTCTTTCAAAATATCAAGTGATTTCAATCTGCAGATTATTTATGTATTGATAAAAAAGCACAACTTACCAAAAGATCAAGAAATCATCTTTCAGACCAAACAGCAATCTAAAAGCTAGAGATTAACTTTATTCATTGCCTCAGCATTCAGGGCTCTTCCACACTGGTTCCTCAAACATGAGAATAAGAGCAATAATGCATATTGTCATCCTTAATTTACCCTCTTCCTCACAACCCACTGCTGAAGCAACCTATACTTGCTTTTTCTTGTCTGCATCAAAAGTGGTATTTTTCAACTTCTGCTTTCACAAGCAGTGCTGAGTGATCCACCCACTGTCCTTCCTTTTATTAGCAGCAAATGTCTCCACTCTGTTTGGCTCCTATGCATTGTGGAGCAAATGCCTTCAGGCCCTGGCATCTGTCCTGGGCTGCCAGCCTGCATGCTCTTTTCTAAGTATCTCACAATCTCACAAATGACAGATAAATCCTTCTATCTAGACCAAGTAAAGAATAGTAAAATTGTGATCATTTCTTTCCTTTTTAAAAAAGACTAGTTCACTAGTCTACAAAAAGGTACCACCAATGTGCAGGGTGTTCATGAAGGGGGTCTTAAACAAAACACCTATCAGTGGAAACCACATATTTAAAAACTTATCCACATGGTGTATGGCGCTTGATTTTCCAGGTGGGAGGGGTAAAGAAGCAGGGGGATCCACCAATCAAGGGCCATGCCAACTATCTGGACAGGACACCTAGCCAGTATCATTGCTAAAGCTGATGAAGAGTCTGAACTCCAGACAGCAATTTCTTAAAATGGCTTACTTTCCAGTTGGCTTTAACATAAACAAGTGGCTTAAAGCTGCCATGCAGAAGTGCTTTTTACTGCGGCTTGAGCAAATAACATTTTCTCTTTACAGGAAGATACCATTTCCCTGAAAATATGGCCTCCCCTCAAAGTAAGACCTAGCTTGATTTTTACACGTGCGCCCAATATATGTGTACCCCTAACTAATAGGTTAGTCAGTGGATGACATTCCCCAAAAATAAGACCTGGTGCCTTTTTTGGTGGCAAAAAAATATAAGACAGGGTCTTATTTTCGGGGAAACACGGTAGTTGGTGTACATCTCTCACAGTTTGTGTAATTGTTTTGTCCCAGATGTTCAATTATTTTGTGAAAATATATTACCACTTGCAAGGAATTTGAGAATTTCTCTAACAAAATGATAGAATGCATTACTGAATGCTCATCTGCAAAACCAATTTAGTTCAATAAAATAAACCAGAGGCTGTACACTGGGACAAGAAGCATTGTTT
Source organism: Boaedon fuliginosus (assembly GCA_027560395.1). Classification (NCBI taxonomy): domain Eukaryota; kingdom Metazoa; phylum Chordata; class Lepidosauria; order Squamata; family Lamprophiidae; genus Boaedon; species Boaedon fuliginosus. Next base: position 144,018 of record JANHGC010007594.1, read on the forward strand.
CAACTAACATGCTTTATGAGTTATGATTGCCTCATGTTGCATACTGCAGACTAAATCTATATATCACTTTGCCCAGAGCATCCCTTTGCAAGAATCAACATATTCCATAATCAACTCATCAGATATATGGGGTGTACAGGTGGCTTATGTAATTGTGGGCAGCTTCTACATAATATTTTTGATATTTGAAACAAGGATTATCCAGTGATCAGTCTCGTGAAGGCAGTGGAGTGGTGGCCCGGTACACCTGTGTTTAGGGAAAATCCACCTTTCTGTCACTAGAAAAAGAAAGAAAATATGAGAGTAGACACAGGACTGATTTCAACTCCAAGGATTATGGTTCTTATTGTTACCGAAGTATAAACATATATCAGTACTTTTAATACACGTTACTCAACTAAATATGTGACTAAGGAAGGAGTCTCCCAATTGGTTAGACAATTGGATGAGACTATGAAGCTAGAAACACACAATGTTATGTATGCAAATTATCATGTCATGTGAATGCAAATGTATGAGTGAGTCCACTATAATTCCAAATGAGTAAGACTGTTATAGCATACTCTGCTCAGCAATCAGGTGAATGTTTCTCTTCCAGATACTTCAAAGGTGTGGGGTGCCTGTGAAGTCTTTGTTCAGACTATCTTCTTCAACTGAAAGAATTAGAATATTTTCATAGCTATCAGCATTTTAACTTGCATATGCAGCTATCCATGCGGTAACAGCAAATTAAGCCGGAATAAATACTTTTTTCTAATTTTAGAAGGCAGATGGAAGCAAATGAGTGATGCTAGCATTGGTGACCATCTATCATCACACTGATATATAGCTTGTCAAGGTATTACTATTTGTTGCCCTCTTGAGGAGTCATAGCAACACTTTCACCCCAAGAGCTTCAGTTCAACATAGCGCACACAGTATAGTTGTGAGCTCTAAGTTCCATTCAGATGTTGTGTCCTGCCATCCTTCATGCAACATGAAACATTCTGAAACACCATTTATATTGTTTTGCATTTTCATAGGGTATATGATTCGGTGGGTTCCTACCGCTCTAACAACCGGTTCACTTGATGCAGGCATTTGGTTGTTCCAAATGTGTGAAGCGCGCACATCACCTTATGCCTGAAAATTTAGCAACCGGTTCACCCAAACCAGTAGCTAAATCAGCTAATTTTGGGGCTTAAATTGATGTGCGTGCAGTGCTGGCTGGGCACACATCACCTCAGGGCCAAAAACCAGCTGATTTAGCCACCTTATGCCTGAAAATTTAGCAATGGGTTTGGCCGAATTGGTAGGTAAATCAGCTGTTTTTGGGGGCACCTCACCCACAGCAATTTAGGCCTGAAAAACAGCTGATTTAATTAGCTACCAGTTCAGCCGAACCAGTAGCTTAATTCTAACAACCAGTTTGCCAAACTGGTAATTATTTTAACAACCGGTCTGGCCAAATTGGGCCAATCCGGTTGAAACCCACCACTGCCTATTACTTGTGCAGTCCAGCTTCCAAGAAATTGATACATTTAAGCTTATGGTTCCAAATGAATACCCATCAAGTATTAGAAAACATAGTCACAACTTGGGCACTTTAGCCACCTTAATGGAATTCATCTCTCAGAATTCTCAACATTAGCCATGCTGGCTAGATTATTCTAGAAGTGAAGTTCCTACTTATCAAATGTACCAGGTTGGCAAAGACCAAGTTAAAAGAAACTGTCATCAGTGAATGTGATAATGAGCTTCATATACACAATTCATGATGTATTGACATTGTATCTCTCCAAATGAAGCCAACTTAATTACATTTAGTCCTGCACCAGAACATTTTAAACTTTCCTCATTTTGTGGTATTAGCTATTTGTCCTCAGAGATAAATTATCCAGAACAAATTTCCTTCCATTTTGTAGCACTCCTGGACCATCTTATGGCATGGGGGTTATTAGATACTGCATTTTGCATTGGCCTGATACCCAGGGGTGGGTTTCAACTGGTGTAACAACTGGTTGTCAGCTTTTGTAAAAAAATAAAAAAATAAAA
>JANHGC010007594.1:161571-172272 GCA_027560395.1 Boaedon fuliginosus
TGTATGGCTGGTTGATATGTATGTGTATTTTGTGATTTTATATTGTACTGATGTTTTAAATTGTTGTACGCCGCCTCAAGTTCCCCTGATTGGGGAAGAGAGGCGGGATATAAATCCAATAAATAAATAAATAAATAAATGGTAATCACTTCTCTCTGGTGTAAAATTAGAATGAAACAATTACCATAATATAGAGGATTTCCATTTAAAGAAAAGTGCTTTAAAGTGCAGCACCTCATGCACAAAAATGGATTTTCAGTTACTTTAAATTACTATGTATTAAAAAGAAATCTGCATGGACATAACTATGATCTCAAGACTTATATACTTGCATGAAAACAATATGTCTTCAGCCAATGTGGAAATTAATTTGAGCACCAGTACTCACTATTCACCATTATTTTGGATTTAGATGGTAGCTAAACATTCCCTGGCCTGGAGAATGCCAAGAACATTCCAAAATCACCTTAGCCTGATCCATTTGCCTATACCTTTCAGAATTGGTATGCAAGTTGTACAGTTTTATTGAAATCAGATTTTACCACCTGGTTGCAAAGCTAATAGCTAACCCTACACATTTCATCTGTTTTTATTCTTGCACATTTGATTTTTTTCTCTTCCTTTTTAGATTTCCTCCATTTATTACTTTCAATTGTCAAACATCTGTGCATTTGACCATTTTTGTCAAGCATATGTATTTTGTGAGAAAACCAATTTTCAAGTAAAGAGAAAAAGTACTGAAGCAAGTGGGACCATATACTACAAAGCATTTAAGAAAAAAAAACTGTTTACAGATTTAGAAACATATGTCAGATAGTTAACCCACTACTGACAAACACCAGGAACACCAGAGGAAAAAATACAGCTGGACAAAGAAAAAGAAAGAACAGGCTTATTCCTGTTTCTCCAGTTTGTTAAGAACCATTTTATCACACAACCATGAAAATATAGACCCAGAACAATCATAAAACAACCCTAACGAAGTTGCTTTTTAAATAGGCCATATTAGCAAAAGGCAGGAAATTATAACTAAAAAAGTCACATTCCCAGTACAGTACTATTATGCAACGTATAATGACTGGGAGGAAGCAGATTACCAGAAGCTATTTTTCAATAATGTGTTTTGATTTTATTTATTTGCCAAATTTGTTTGCACCCATCTCATGGTTCTAGGCAATTCTGAGCAGATTATAACTGTTTTTGTAATTATATTTATAATTATAACGTATATCTGCATGTCATGTCTAAGAAATCAAAAGGTTCAATTTGCATACCATGATGTATCTCTGAAGAAATGAAATATGAAGTTTTATAAGCATGGAGCTTTAATTGTTTGGTTCAATTCCTTATATTCTTGCACTATATCCTAGTTTAGGACTCCACAACCCATCATCTATGGACAAGCACAGGTCCACACAGAACTATCCTTTCTGATGTTAGTAGCGCTTTAAAATGCCTTGATAAGACAATACTTTGAATATTGCATCCAGTTTTGGTTGCCACAATATAAAAAAGATGTTGAGATTCTAGAAAGAGAGCAGAGAAGAGCAACAAGGTGATTAGGGGACTAGAGGCTAAAACATGAAGAATGGTTGCAAGAATGGGGTACGTCTACTTTAATGAAAAGAAGGCCTAGCGGTGACATGATAGCAGTGTTTCAATATTTGAAGGGCTGCCACAAAGAAGAGGGAGTCAAGCTATTCTCCAAAGCATCTGAGGGCAGGACAAGAAGCAATGGATGGAAACTAATCAGAGAGAAAACCAACACAGAAATAAGGAGAATGTTTCCTGGCAGAACAATTACTCGGTGGAACAGCTTACCTTCAGAAATTGTGGGTGCTTTATCACTGTAGGTTTTTACGAAGATATTGGACAGCTATTTGTTTGAAATAATGCAGCGTTTGCTGCTTGAGCAGTGGATTGGATTATAAGACCTACAAAGTCCCTTCCAACTCTGTTATTCTGCTATTCTGATAATGCAGTCTACCATGAAATGTATGAGTAAAGACTCCTTCATTTTAAATACCCCAATAGGATATAAATTATTATTTATTAATCAAATTATTTATTAATAATTTGCCCCCTCAATTATAAACTGTTGTGGAAAATGCTCCTTAGCAACTGATCCACAGCAGCTTCATTTTGTTTCATTTGGAAGGAAGTAGCATGAAGACACAGAATACAGCTACAAGATTATCACCCCTTTTGTCTTAATTACACGACCAATGATTAAGCCAGGATCTATTATCATAGTATGCATGGTCACAAAAATATATGTTGTTCTTGGAACTTTGGATCTGTACTGAATGATATGACCAGTAATGAGAAGTACTAGATATAAAAGATGCTAATACTATTTGTTGTTTTAAAAAAGTCTAACTTGTGCTAGGCATGTAAAAAACAAAATGTTAAATGACAATGTTAAATCAACACTAGTAGTTTCTTTGGAAAAGGTAACTACATAAGTGAATAAAAAGTGTTTGCATGAAAGGAGCAAACACTCATCCGACAACGATTAATTGAAGTACTGAGTTGAATATCTAATTACTATTCTTTTTAGGTAGAATCAAAATAAATTTATTCAGTAACTGCCATTCCATTTTACTATCCTTATTTGTTTATTTCAAACACATTTTTATTTGGCAATGAAAAAGGAGCCAGGAGAGAGAAGAAAAAAAAGAAAAAAAGGCTGCTAGAGTAGAGACCCAATACCATATGGCAAATAGGCATATTAATTACTGCTACTTTTTAATTAACAATTGCTTAATCTGAGCAGTAACATTTGCCTTGACATCTTTTGACTCTCTGCTAACCTGTGAAGTGCACATGCCATGCCAAGTCATCAATTAATTTTTATTGACATTTTCTTCCCCTAAACAGGCACAATACCAGGGTTTTCCAATTAACACCTCAGCACTCTCTAATTAGTGCAATTAACAGACTGATGGATGCCTGGAGTTTCCCAGAAGGGAGAGCAGAGATCAGTTGGTTTTGCTCTGTGGACAGATCTCCCACTGAGAGCAAGCATACATAGCTGAGGACCCAAATTATTCTCTAGAATTTTAAATGGGAGCAACTACAGGTCTGCATATATGCATAATGTTCATGTATTTCACACACATTTCATCCTAAATATATGAAGACACCTTAGTGTAGTCACCAATAACTATGCCTCTTTACTATGGTAGCATTATTATATTTAAATTTACAGAACTCTAAGTTGTCATGAATTACTGATTTTCATAGAAAAATCTTATATACTCAAAAGCATTGCATATATTTTTCTCATGGAGCTCTTGAAGCAGCAAGAATAAATACATGTGCCACATTTCCCTTTCATTTCTTGCCCCCTTAATCTATGAGTAAAGACTTCTTTTTGTTTATCAAAACAGTTATAGTCAACTAAAATGTCTTTTTGAAATTCTATTTCTCCTTTCTGAATATTATTCCTTTATACTATGGTGATATCTCAAGTTCTCTATTGAGTCTCGCTGCAGCACTTCTCCTGATTTGGTTGAGACTTGCAATGCTACCTTATCCAAATTAATTTAAATGATGGATACAACTGCAAATACAGCTCTATATATATTAGGCCCAGTTTTCTTATGCCAGCAAAAATTTATCACCTCATATCCTTGGGCTTCTCCTCTTCTAAATGTCAAGTAAATAATTATCTTGCCTAGTATATACTTGTTGCAAGGAGCAACCAGAATCTCCATGTCTTCTGGTCTTTCCCAATGCCCACTTCCAACTGCCACAGAACCTTCAGTCACGTAAAGTTCTGTCTATACATTTGACTCTTAAAGTAATCACAGAAGATGTAGAACCACAATCTGTCTTCATGCCCTCTATCACAATCATGAAATTTCAGATGAAGACACAGAGGATTTATTGATATAAAAGCAAAATTATAAAATACTAAGCAAAACCTTGTTTCAAATGTTCCAAAACATTTGCAGAAATCTTAGTTTACATGGAATAGATGTAAAATGAATAATCTTTCTTAAAGAGATATCAAAAAGACTACAGAATGAATGCTGCTTAAGGAGAAGAGAAAATCTAATTGAGGTATTCATCAGAATGGGTTTTTCTTTCAGGGTTTTAAGGGGGGGGGGAGGCACTTACCTATCAGAAACAATGAAGTATGGGTTAATTAGAAGAATTATCCACTAAATCTAAACCAGAATGTCCAAAAGACAAGTCAATATTCAACACTTGGCCTAAAAATACACATCTAAAACAGGTTCAATATTGAATACTGCATTTATTGATTTTAGGTTTAAATTTGATCTACAGTAGTTCCCAGAGCAAGGCTATGGACTAACCCAACAATACTACTACTGATAGGCAGTTACTATTGCAAATCTTAATAAGATTTCTAGAATCAAAGTTTAATACTATATGCAAGGCAACCACAATAAAGATATCACAACCACGGAGGAGAGAGACAAGGGTGTATTTTATCTCCCTGCTGTTTCATCTGGATGTTTATGAACAAAATACATTAGAACATCACCCACCCACCCCCAAAAAACTAGCAAACAGACATATTGCAACTTTGTTGTATGCAGACGGCACAATATTTCTGTCACAAACGTTAATTGGACTTAAATGAGTTCTGAATGCTCTGGCCAATTACTGATCTGAGGAAGCACATGAAATCAACCATAGTAAAAGTAAAATTCTGATCTTTGCAAAGAGACCCACCTACACACCTGAGGGATAAATGGTCAAAGTACTGAACAAGTGAAACCTTTTAATACTTGGGCATGATTTTCCATAGCTCCTGCATACACAGTGAACACCAGAATTATGTCATACCAAATGCTCAAAAAACAGTAGCCACAATTCAATATTTTTACTTCACCAAAGGAATAGAGCCCATCCTAGCAATGGTGAAAGTTCAAGCACAACTACTTTTTAGTCCCTTTTTATACTTCTTTATTCTTCTTGAAAGAGTCCACTCTAAATTCCTAAGGGCCATATTCAAGGAACAACTTGTGCTTCTATTATTATATGAAGGAGGTTGTCAGGGCTATCTAAAGTCAAACCCAGGTGCACAGACCTGTATCAAAGCACTTTAGATGAAGTTACTGTTCTTTCTCACAGGGTTGAGTTCTTTCTTTATTGAAGACAATTACGAATCAATATGGTTTAGGTCAAACCTTCAACACCTTGGCTTTTCCACAGAGGCACTTCTAATGGTGGGTTATAAGCATGCACTCAACAAAGTTAAACAATATAGCAAAAGCCTAGAAGCACAACAGGACCAGTCTGCGTTACCTATGAATGTTTTTCTTAGCAGTCAAGTCGCATCTTACAAATCAGCAAGATACTTATACGACATAACTTTTTAAATACTGCAAAACACTAACTTTAAACACTCCAGCACTCTCCCCATAGCAGTTTTGGAGGGCAAGTAGAACTAAGCTCTACAGGAGCCGAGACTGTGCCCTGTGAACAAGGAGTTGTTGAAACTACAGTTCAAGTGCTCTTATACTGTACCTTCTATAAGGACTCAGAGACATGACTTATAATTATTTTACCTGGTAAAATGCTTAGAAATTTCTAATGTTTTTTTATGTACACTTGTTATCAGAACATATAATTCAATTTTCTTGAACAGCCAATTTTTTATTGCCTGTAAAATAAGAAAGACTTTTGACTCTAACAAACCCACTAATTATAATATTTTATCTTGTTTTGCTTTTATTTTTAATGTGTTTTTGTTTGCAATTCTGGTCAGTGACCGTAATAAAAAATACTCATATTCAAGGCAAGTCAGTCCACTCACTAATCTTCTATCCCATGTCTCAGTTAACATGGAATTCAAAATACAGAACATTCCCCCACCCTCTCCTATTTCAAAGGTTTTAATCAATCTGAGCTAAAAAGACAGATATTTCAAAATAGTAAAAATAAGGAGATCACTCTGAAAATTAATTGTGGGGTAGATAAGCTATATCAGTAGCGTCCTATTTAGATCTAACAAATTTTGAGGATATGAATTGAACTGAACAAGGGTATGAATTTTCCCGTCCCATTTTAATGCCTAAAGATAATTTTTAGTTTTTTTATAGCAGAAAATTTGAAAAATATAAAAATTTTATAGCAGAAAAATCTTCTTCCTCCCCATTTGCTTTTAGAAAGAATAAAATAAGATAGTTTTATTCTAAACATTTTGCATGAAAATTGAAATCTAAAACAATCAATATATTACAAAATTGTATTAGGTTGACACAACCTAAACTATTCATAACAGCAAAATTGTTGCCCTATGTACACATACATGAAAGCAAGCTCTGTCAAACAATTTATTGGAAAACTATGCATAGGACTACTATAAAAATTTAATAATTATAAAAATTAGTACTACTGTCTATCCTAAGTTATGCAATGAATATTAAATTTAACATAAGCATTTTATCTTAATAAAATAAAACTTTAAAACAAATTTTGCCTAAAATATGTTTTTCTTGACATAGGATATGTCAAGTATTCTTTACATATTACTTTTCTAGAATATAGGAAAGAATTTTCCATCTGGGTAAGACATATACATATCCAAATTTCTAGATGTGCATCCCTTTCACTTTTGTACCATCTTAACTGAAAAATTAAAGTTAATAAACTCTTTAACTACTGGTGATAAACTGGGCAAGTGTTTGGTCCTGGTTAGAAGCAGAAAAATTATCTTGTCTATGTGAATTTAAAGTGCTGTCTTATTTTAAGCTATCATCTTAAATTCACATTTAGTCTCCAACTCTGCTGCATCAGGCTGTTCTGTATATTTTAATTCATTTGTCCAATACTTTTAGGCTCCAGGTAGAAAACTGTTTGCAATTGAGGCTAGATACAAAATTGTGTTTATTCCCCCAAGTACAAGAAAGTGTTCTTCCAATGCTCAAATGGTATGGGTGGTATCTCCAGATGTTATCAAATAGTAGAGATGTTTCCAGATGTTGTCAAATCAAACCCAATGGCACCGGATAGGATTTATAAAAGTTGCATCACGTGATATTCAAAAGTTGCATCACGTGATTGCCTACTTGTGTGCTAAGAGAAAGACTTCTACAATAAATACATTTATCCATCGATTCATTCATTCCATTTATATCCCAGTATATTCAGCAAGAGACTCAATAGTTTACAAAAAATAACACCTAACATTCTTTAAACAGCCACAGCAAAATTACTCTATAGCAGACACTGTTGTCTTTAGTTGGGTATAAGAAGAACACAACAAAATACTATGTTCACAAATAATACCTTTAGGAAACTCACTTTTCATGTATTTTTATTTTAAATAGTTTATTTTTTCTAATACCTAATATTACACTGAGTAATACTAATTCATCACAGACATTTATATAAAACAACTGTAAATAAATCTATTTTTATTATATCTTTGAGTATGAAGATATTGAAGATAATAAAGATAATAAAAAATTTAAGCAAATAGAAGTGTATACTTTCCCCCTCTAAAATAGGCAAGGATAAATGTGTGTGCTGCTATAATAAAATTCAAGGCCACAGTCATCCATGTCCAAACACAAATTTCAATTTCAAAGTACGTGTAGCATAATGTTCACTCCTATTCTACAGACTTCTTTGAAATAATGTCTCACTTGATACTGACTTCAAGGCTAACAAAAACTCATACTTCATGCAGAAGAAAAAAGATCTTATGACTTTCATGGAAACATCTCGAATTATTTCTACTTGGTGTCTAAAATAACCAACATAGTTTTCAAGAATATATTTTCCAGACATATAAATGATAAAAGCTCATGGAAATGGCAATTTATCCAGGAATCTTTATTTCTACAGTCCTAGCTTTCAAATGAAGAGAAATGGACCATTTTGTTCCCAGTTATAAGCACCAGAATTATTTTAAAAAGCAGTTCTTTAATCATAAAATGATTTGGAGAAGAAGAACCTGAGATTGTTTCATATGGCTTTTTACCCTTTAATTAACACACAAACACAGAAAATGTAGAAGGGGATTAGAAAATAAAATCTGCAAGAGCTAAAATGAATTTAAAGCATTACAGTAAATTAGAAAAGATTTAAGGAAGAAGGATTGGCTTAATCAAGGCTCCCCTTTAATGGGATCACTACTAGGTATACTTTGTAGTACTATTTTTTATTTCTCACATTTTGGACAACTGTTACCCTTGAGCTTTCCCCATATACTAATATGGCAATGAAGTATACACGTGGACGTGCGCACACACACATATACACAACACACACAAACTTCCAATTCATGACAAATGCTCCTATGCTTCTTCCCTCCCTGGACTTTTATTTAGAGCACTGATTTAAGTCCTCATTGTGGTACATGATGCAGTATTTAGATTTCATCCATTACTAAGTTTGCTTATGTGTCAAAATCCTTAAATTTGAATGTAAGCTGTATGATTGCACAATGGTAAAATTGTACAGCTAATGATAGACGCTAGAGACAACAGAGTAATTACATGGACTTAGGATTTCATGTTACAGGATACAGAATGCAGAATAACTGAGTTGGAAGAGACACTGGAGGTCTTTTAGTCCAACCCCGTTCCTTTTATTTATTTATCACAACAAGATAAAACAATATAAAACAATTCTTTTATGTTCAAGAATAAGAATTATGAGGTGGTCTGCATTGTACAATCTATATAATTTGAAAATCTGTTCAGAGAGATAAAAGAATTGGATAGTTAAAATTAGATTTACATAAGAGTATATATACATTAACAGAAAATAAAAAACAATAAAATATTTGGCTATTGTGTCTGAAGAGAGAAGAACAGACTCTCTTTAATTTCACTCAGAAGTATTTTCCCTGCATCTCCAACCATTTAAATTAAAATTATGTCACATCAGTAGCAGCTATATCCAGCTAGCAATTATCGACAATTAGTCCCTCCAAAACATATGTTTAGTCTTTCAAGGACACTTTCCTTGAGAATTATTTGCAGTCAAGGGCCTCCACTTCATGCTCAGCCTGATATATCTAGGGTGGAAAAATCCCTTTCTCATAAACATAAACTAGTCTTTGATAATCATGTATTTTCCAAATATGCTGAAATTATTTTATTTTTATTTTAAATTAAAGTATGTTAGTTTATTTTATTTCCAAACATAAACTAATAATCGTGCATTTTCCAAATACGCTGAAATTATTATTATTATTATTTAAATAAAAGTATGTTAATTTATTTTATTTACAAACTGTATTTGAAATATACTAGGGGGGAAAAGGGAAGATGATATTGAGCTGGATAGATAAATGGCTCCTATGTAGCTTTCTCTAGTAACAGTAAAAAGTCATTCAGCATTCAAAACAACTAGAAACAGTAGGGAAACTAAAGCCTTTCAGATCTTGAACTACAACTCCCAGCAGCCTCAGCCAGCTTAGAAGTGAGCAGCAGGGACAATTCTATAATGTCAAGATAAAAAAATCCACAGGTGAACTCACCTTCCCTAAATCCAGCATCAAGTAAAGATATGATATTTTTAGAAATCCTGTATATGAAAACCTATAGGATAGATTAGGAAGCCTTTTTCCCTACGGAAAAGCAAAGTGGCTGGGTAAGGCAACTGGCCCTTTTTTGCTGCCTACACCAACTGAAAAGGTGCCAGGGGTTGGCATTCTAGTTTCACCCACTGCTTGCTTTCTGCTGAGCTCTTGAAAAGATTAAAAAAGAGCCCCACTCCATCTCATTAAGAAAGTAAACACAAGAGCCATCTAAGTGTCTAATTAAGCTTCTAATTAGTCCCTGCTTGTTACTAATGCAAATTAGATTACGCCGCTTAACTACAGCATGTCCACAACACCCTTGTTAATTGCGGCCTTTTGAAATTAAATTACTCCCTAATTAGCATATCAAAGCCATTGATTCGAAGCCAGGAAAGATGAGGGCAGAAGGAAGCTGAACGCCAAGTTTTGTTAATCAGGGATGACTAATTAAATAGTGACGTTGCACACACAGGGCTCTTGCCTCACTGTTTAGAAGAAACAGGAAACCATACATATTTGCAGCTAGGAAGCAGCCCAAGACAAAAGTGGTCAAGTCTCCTCACTGTGTCCATCTGCAAGGATATGAGAAGGAGAAAAAAACCTACTGATTCTTAATGTAATCTCCTAGCTATGATGGTGCAGATACAAAACCTCTGAACGTGTACCATACATGGAGAAATTCCAACAGTTTTATTTGTATCTAAACTGCCTCTACATTCTCATATTTTCTGATATTTCAGTCATACTTGCTAGCGTGTATCAGCACAGAGTTATAAAAGAAAGCAAAGACAACTCAATTTTCAATAAAATGTATTCAACGAAGAGATATAGTAAATCAAAGTAAATCAAAGTATGAGAATGACTGTAGTTGGAAACACATCATCATCAGAAGCAAAATTAGCACAAAGTAGGCCATTCCCCTAGACCTCGATGACCAATTTCAAATGCTATCCTCCAGGAAGCTTCTATAAACATGGGAAAGCTACCCCAACCCATAGTTGAACCTCGGTCACCTGGTAATATGGAAGTAGTCCATCACCAATCAACAGGAAGAAAAGGAAGCTTTATTTTATTTATTTATTTATTTGATTTATATCCCGCCTCTCTTCGCCCAGTGGGGAACTCGAGGCGGCGTACAACATATACAATGTGCCTTATAAATAAAATATAACATACAATTTCTCAAT
>JANHGC010007594.1:186037-203897 GCA_027560395.1 Boaedon fuliginosus
CCCAGGATCACGTGATCACCTTTTGCCACCTTCTAACAAGCAAAGTCAACGGGGAAGCCAGATTCACTTAGCAACCACGTTACTAACTTAACAACTGCAGGGCTTCACTTAACAACTGGGTCAAGAAAGGTTGTAAAACGGAGCAAAACTCACTGAACTGTCTTGCTTAGCAAGATAAATGTTGGGCTCAATTATGGTTGTAAGTCGAGGACTACTTATGTCTGCTCTTAGCTCTGAACACTTCCTCTCAAATTTGGTTTGAGAAGGCCCAACCTTGAACATGAGGTGCAATCACAGCATCGCTGGTCTTTGATTTTTTGCTTTGTGAACTATACTGAGAAATGCCAACAAAAAACATACACGTTTTTGATTCAAATATTACTCTTAAAGTGTTCCTGAAACTTCAAACCAATTGTTCAGCCAATCCATTTGTACCTCAGTGAAATGGTGCCGATGCTACATGTCTTTTCAGGAATGCCAAAACTGTTTGTCTAAAAATTGTGGTCTAGTGTCACTTGCTATTTGTTCTGGAACATCTGCCTTCTGCAGGAAGTCTCTTATTAGAGACTCATATCTCTCACTCATATCTGGCATGAGTTTTGTTGTTGTTGTTGAAGTTCCTGGAAACACCTTGAGTCACTTTTGAACATGCACCTACTGACACCGAAAAATATTATGCCTATAATAGTGTGGTGACGTCTGTATTCATCCTTTGCCATATTAAGCAGGTGGTTCTCACAGGTGAGGTGGTATTGGTTTTGATGACTTTGGGACATGCTGATAACCTGAAAACCATTGCACATGGTTTGATCTGTGGGTCTATTTCTGGCCACAAACTAGCATAATGAATTATTGTCTTCTCCTTTACTACCTCAAGACAGGAAGTGGTTAGCTCTTCCAACACTCAAGTTCACAACCCAGATGGTATGATGACCCTCTAACCACACATCATACAATTACCATCAAGTATACATTCATCACATCATATAAAACAGTAAGAACTGAGGCATTTGCTAGGTACTCCTATCAGTCTGGAATAATAAGATAGTATTAAGTCTCTCTTTGTTTCTCTCTAAACTATCTCAGCTGTGACAAGAAGATTCTCAACCCTTGTGAGAGAAAACATGTCAAAGGAAACTCCATCTAATGTTGATTTTTCAGACTGTTTATTCTACAAGGATAAAACCAACAATCCACAGGCATTTGCATATTGAATGTCCTTTTGAATTCTGTCTTGTTTCTGCATTCTCCAAGGAACAAAAAGCCCAGTGCTGGATTAAAGCAGCTGCTCTAAGCAGAATCTCTTTGAAGGCATTGAAGATTGATAATGGTGGCTGATGATCCCTGATGAGAACGAACTGCCTTCTAAAGCAGGGTTGGTTGAAATACTTAAATCCTCAAACAGACCTTGGGGCTTCCAAGTCTACACCGGTGGTGGTGTTCATTTTTTTTTTACTGCCGGTTCTGTGGGTGTGGCTTGGTTGGCATGGCTATGCTGTCAGCCAAAAAGAGGTGGCATTTGCCAGTGTCGGCTAATCAGAGGTGGTATTTGCCAGTTCTCTGAATCAATCAAAATTATTGCTACAGGTTCTCCGGAACTTGTCAGAACTGGCTGAATACCACCTCTGATCTAGACTAAATAGAGGTATCAAAAAGGAATATTCATATATGTAATTCAGCTACTTACAGTTTGAAATATTACAGTCCTAGGAAGAATGTTTACTACGTAACCATATAAACGACGGAACCCAAGATCTTTATTGTTGGTCTAACTAAAAGTTAGGCTTTTGCCCAAACATATGCACACACATAATTGTTTGTTAAGGCTTTTAAAGTATCATAAATACAAAATCATCATCTTACCATGCGATTAGAATAGCCTGAACCAGTATTACATAATTATTGATTAAACGTATTGAGAGGTATTGCAAGAAAACCACAAGACACCACCAATTTACCAGTCATCCATAGCCCCAACTTTTAGTTGTAGTTACCAAAAACTATATATTTTCCATAATGTTTTGTTCCTTTATAAATCTCCCCTCCAATTTCTTTTGCGGACAAAATCTCCAAATGTTTTCAGAGATGTTTTCCCCACTCCACCAAGAAATAGCTCGACAACCCTCATGGATACAGTTATTCCATCAGAACAAGAATCAGGGTGGTGGTAAAAACAAAAAGTTCTTGTTAGACTTAGTACCTGACCTGTAAAAACATGACAGAAAAGCCTAAAAACTTCTGCTGATATCAAAAGGGCAAAAGCCTTTACTTCTGATGACACGTTGTCAAGAAAAATGTTGTTCACAGAAAGTCACAGACATACACTCATGCTACAAATGATAATTAAAATAGGGGGAATAACCACGTCATCCTTCCCCCACCCCATTTCTTTCCACATAGGGGTTAGATGCAATCCTGGTGATATCATACTATCAAAACATACACATCTCTGTATTCAGACATCCTTACATACATATAGATAATAAACTCTGAATATTACATTTTGCAATTTTCAATGAAAGAAAGCATGCATGAGGAACTTAAAATTTATATCCAAATGTAATGTAAGGATGTTAAAAAGACTTTCATCAGTTGTATTCCTGCTTTGTGATCTTTCAAAATTGATATAAATAAGCTTCCTATTTTCCACTGGGAAAGCTCCCCCTGAGCATGTGCATATTAATTGTTCAGTGCTAGATGTAGATTAAAATAATAGAGAATCTAGAAAGTCTCGACCTCAGAAAACAATATTAGAGGTACTTCATTTGGAAAGTTGCTCCAACAGGTGTTGCATAATACACCAGATGCAGATAATCTTTAATTTATAATCACTCATTTAGTGACCAATGGCACTAAAAATCACTCATTTAGTGACCAATGGACTAAAATCAGTCCTCACACTTACAACAGTTGTTGCATCCCAACGGGTCATGTGATCCAAAATTTGGACACTTGACAACTGGCATGCATTTACCATGGTTGCCATGACTCAAGGTCATGTGATCCCCATTTGCAACCTTCTCAGCCAGCTTCTGACAAGCAAGGTCAATGTGGGGAGCCAGATTTGCTTAAGAACCACAGCTGATTCATTTGACAACTACAGAGATTTACTTAACAGCTATGGCAAAAAGATTGTAAAATTGGCATGACTCACCTAGCCACCTTGTTTTGCAATGGAATTTTCTTATCTAAATTGTAGTTGTAAGCTGAGGACTACCTGTATAAAGGTCTTCTGTAGCTTCCAAAGAAACTGAACCACCAAGCCTTTAACATCGTGTCACTGCCAAGGAAACCACTTAAATGTCAACCTTGAAAAAAGGAATGAGAAACTGATGGAAATCCCTGTTTACTTTTTCTATAAACTTGATAAAGGAGAAATGACTACAAGATAAACAAGTATTGCTAGAAAGTCAAAGTTAAATGATATAGGATGACCTTGCACTAGCTCTGCTCTAAGATATAAATAGTGGCTGGTTGACCACTAACGCTTGCAATATCACCAAAGTGCACAATCATTAACCATACAGGATAGTATTAATGCAAATTTTAAATTTGGTGCACAGTCATTACCATACAGGATAGTATTACTGTTAAGTTTTGAATTTATTTCGCTAATCCTTATTCCTTTCAGAAATAAAATCAGATTATTTACTTTGAGCAATTTATAACATCGTTGAAGGCATTCTGCCACTGAGTTTTCTACTTTATTTATTTATTTATTTATTTATTAGATTTATATCCCACCTCTCTTCCCCAATTAGGGGAACTCGAGGCGGCATACAACAAAATTAAAACATCCTATACAGGGGCAGCCCCATGTAGAGTGCGTTGCAGTAATCCAAACGAGAGGTGATAAGGGCATGAGCGACCGTGTGTAAAACTCCTCAGTCCAGGAAAGGTCGCAACTGGCACAACAGGTGAACCTGTGCGAAGGCCCCTCTGGTCACAGCTGTCAGATGATTATCCAATTTTAGCTATGAATCCAGAAGGACTCCCAAGTTGCAAACTCGTTCTGAGGGGAGCAATTATTCTCCCCCCAGTACCAACGTAGGATAATCAACTGAAGTCCGAGGAGATAAAACCCACAGCCACTCGGTCTTGTCAGGGTTGAGTCTGAGCCGATTGGTCCCCATCCAGACCCTCACAGCCTCCTGGCACCGGGACATCACCTCTATGGCATCACTAGTTTGACCGGGGACAGAGATATACAACTGGGTATCATCAGCGTACTTAAAAAGCTTACTAGACATTGAGTCCTCTTGTGCATCAGAATGACCTTTTTTCTTCATCTATTCAGAGAATATAGCCAAGGAAATGTTGTTTGATGACATTTCCTGGGCTAATGATAGACGGATTCTAATTCTCGCACTATGGTTACTTTTAAGATTTTACAGTATCTATGAACATCCAACAGTAAGTCAAAGTTGAGAGCAAGTAAAATAATCATCCTCTTTCCTAGATATGGAATGAGGTGATGGAATGCTAAAGTAATTTTCCTTTCAAAGGGATGTATATATTTTTGCATAGCAAAGGAATAGAGATTGGAATTGTTTCAAAAGAATTCTGCATCAATCATTGAAAGTGGGCCTGATATTGAATAGAATTTACCAGTGACACTCTGAGATAAATTCTCTGGGTAACTATGAGTATTTCTTTAACATGGTTCATGCATGAGGTTATTACACAAATAGTTTCCCTCATAATTAGTTTTAAAATCTGAATCTATCTAAGGTAACAAATCAGAATTTAATATAGGAACAAATCCTAATCTAGATTAAATCCTAAAACCCTAGTTTAGCTTTTCACATCTAAAACTCTGGATCCTATATTACTCTTGGCTTATTTTTAAGCGAGTCAGCTCTCTATCAGTTCAAAAGTGTAAACCAGGAGCAGATTTAAAAGCTAATATTTCTCAGGTTAAATTTTACTTTCTTATATTTTTTTTCCAACTCCTCTCTGATAACAACTATGTCTGTATAGTTTTTTTCTGAGTCAAAAGCAGAAGAGAAGAACTGGTCACTAAATGCAAATCATGTATCTGCTTCCCCAAACTACAAAAAAATTTCCATGTCACAGAAGGAAAACTTGCAAAGCTCTGAAAAATACACATGGGCAAAATACATACGTTATATAAAAATTCATAGCTGTACCACCAAACTCATACAAACACAAAATAACAAAAGGAACAATGCAAACGAACAAGATGTAAACTTTACATTTCCCAGGGGAAAAAATTCATACCAACACTCCACCCAAGGAAAACATAGGAAGATATACTGCACAAAAACAAAAGTAACAAGAATCATCCAATGTTGTTTTTAAATGGCACAAACACATACTTCACAAAAAGAAAATAGTCTATAAAAATCCAAAAGCCAGATTCATACACATTTAAAAAACCTGAACTCATAAAGAACCACAATAAATACATAAGGAAAATATACTTGCCCCACAAACAAATCTTTCTCTCGAGCAAGCATAGAGGGGAAACTCCTCCATTATTATTAGGATGTTTGGGATATCATAATCTAATGATATTGGGAAAAGACATAGATAGAAAACAGACTGGGAATTGGACAAACAGCCTGTGGAATGATGAAAAACAAGCCATAATTATTTTGCTCTTCCTGCATGACTGTGAGTTGTCCAGAGAACAGCAGATTGTCCAGAGTTGTCCAGAGAACAGCAGTTGTCCAGAGAACAGCAGATTCATCCACTATGGATGAATATAGTGTCCATCTCAATTCTATAATCATATATTGGGGAAATAATCTGCCATAGACAGGGTATCAGTAAAACGAAACAAAAAATACCATATTAAAAAGTAGTAAGATCAATGAAAATACAAATTCAAAAATGTAAGTACTTCATTTATAACATAAAACAATCAAGTTCTTCCACATATGCAAAATAAACAGAGGGGGATATGGATCCATTTGAAATCAAGAAGGCAAACAGAGGTTGCTGGGGTTTTTTCATTTTTAATTGAGATTTGGAAGAGACAGAAATTATTCATTCGGCCAAGGATAATTTGGGAGGATTTACATGACATGAAGTTATGTGGGGTGGTTTCAAAGCAAATACATATTTTATTACCAAAGCATAATTTTATCAAAATAAACAAGGTAGATAGGTAAGAAAGCTATTTCTCTGATTAAAATCTTGCAGAGTTTCAGTTCACCACAAAAAAGAAGCTTTTGTCCATTAAAAATGATATTATGTAACATAGGAAAGAAAAACAGGCATTAAGAAAGTTATGGATGTAATTTATTAAAGAATCTTAAAATCAGAACTTTAAAAAGAAGAGTCCTGGCTCCTCTGACCTCTTAAAAATCCCATTATAAAACTGAACATTACAAGGTTCAAACAGACTTTTACCAGTCACTATGTCACTTGGTCTAACTAAAAGTACAGATATGATCTAAATGTACCACTTTAGATACATTTTGCAGAAAAAAAATTTCTAGGTGTTTTGCTTTGCTTTCAAGTGACTACATATTTTTATTATTTTTCCTCATAGTTCTCCATCATGTAGTGCCAACTTTTCCCTTCTATTTACTGAAGAAGTCAGCCAGTTTTTTTTTCTTTTTTTCTTGAGGGAAGAGGAAAGAGTCTGTTAAGTTCGGCTCGTTAAGAAAAATATCTTGGCATTATGAATTGCCATACCCCTTCTGATTAATATATCCACCCTTGTAATAAACAAAGGCAGAGAGGAAAACCAGGGCACTCTTCATTACTGAGCAGACCCAACCTGCCAGATCCTGTAGCCAAAGCCTTAAGCCAATAGAACTGACTTTGGGGAAGGAGAAAGGGACTTGCACAATTAAATATTTATTATTGCTGTAAATATTTGGTACTGGCAACAATTTGTCTTCCACTGGCTGCCAAGGACCACTATTGAGAAACTTGAGGAACCTCGACAAACAAATGTGAAGCAATTACAAGATACAAAGGAAAATACTCTTTAAAACAGCAGTGATGTGGTGGTAGATTTGGACACTTCCAGTAATTATAACAAGATGGCAGGGGAGTAATACCATATCTCTATATAAACTGAGTTCTCTATCAGCACATGATACAGAATGAGGAAAAGACTAAAAATGAAAAAAAAAAACCCCGAAGAACAAGAAAAGTTCTAAGATCACGGAAAGCCAGGGAAGCCATACTCAGAAGATCTCAGTGCTCTTCTGAGTAATTTTTACTGTACTGAAATTAGTTCCAAAAACTATACTTTGTGGCTAGTTAGATTAAGTTTTCCCTCCTGTTTTAATTAGAAGCAATTTGTGTCAAATATTGTACCACCCTAGAGACAATGCTGGAATTAGAACCAATCATTGGATATTTCTTAATGATACAATTTCTATTGCCCTGACTATTTAAAGGGCAAGCAACTTCAACCTGAGTAGAAATAAGATTATTTCTTAAATCCAATTGATTGAGGTTGTTAAGGGATTGGTGTCCGGGTCAGATTGAAGAATAAATGCTACAAATAACTGCTAAATATTAAATTTCACTCACTTGATATTTAGCATCATCATTTTCCAATCTTATCTTACAAATAAGGACCTAAACTGCTTCCCAAATGCAGTCAACGTTTTTTCCATGTAAAACACAAATGTTTCATATCTTAAATCAGTTTCATACAACTGAGCTGCACACAGAGATTTGTGTAGATGTTACAAAACAGTTTTCACCAATTCAGCACTTTCAAATATATTCAGACCAACTTTAAGAACTTGCAATCAACTATAATATTGGAACAACAAGTACAAAAGAGGCATTCTACCATAGAAACAGACATACTTGAAACAAGTTTAGACTACTAGACTTATAACTCCAGCCTATTTGCCACAAATCAGTCTTCTATTTAGCCCTCAAAAGCCATTTTTCATCTACAATAGCATGTGAAATTTAAAATGGTTTGAGGTCACCAAAAGTGGACTTCCATAAAATGACTAAGTGTTCAGTTTGCTTTTGGTACTGCAATAAACCCTAAATTCACAATATATTCAGAGACACTTTTTTTTGGTTTTAAATATATATTATACTAGAATCTGGTGGATATGTCTTGACATTTCAAGCAGTTTTGCAATAAATACAATATTTACCTACCTTGATATAAGGTACTATATTGGAAGGAATGCTAAATATCAACTATTTATTAAGATACAGAAGCTTTCGTTCATCACATCCATGAAGGCATATTTCCTACATTTAAAAAAACTAGCTATTCCTATGCCATGTCAACAACTGAAATTTTATAATTTCATTTTGTAGAACTAAAGAATGTACAGTACTATTTTCCATTTTCCCCTTTTAGTTATTTCTATATTAGAATCAGAGACATACCCTTCCTTCACACACCTCAACAATTTCAAGCTTCCTTTACTGTATTCAAGGAATTGCACATTTAACAGTTCTTCTAAAAGATCTGTTCCATCTTCAAGTATTTCCTTACCATTCTGACCATAACTGAGATTACCCTTTTATTTTAATGAAACTAGGCAATTCCTTTAATGTAGGACTAGGAACACAGATTACAGTTAGGAAATTAAATACATGTTTGAATTAAATATACCTGGAATTTAGTCACTATTACCCTGTTTCCCTGAAAATACGACCTCCCCTGAAAGTAAGACCAAGCTTGATTTTTAAACGTCCACCCAACATACACATGCCCCTAACTCATAGGTTAGTCAGTGGATGACATCCCCCGAAAATAAGACCGGGGCCTTTTTGGGTGGCAAAAAAAATATAAGACAGGGTCTTATTTTCGGGGAAACACGGTAGTTTGAGATGTTTCACTGCTCATCCAAGCAACTTCACCAATCAAAGTAAGTTAATTAGTTAGTTAAGAATTATACTGTAAGTCCAGTTGCCATGACTCAACTACCTGGATGACTGAGAATCATCAACATACTGCAACACAATTTGGGGGTGGGGGCGGATCCTGAGGTTGGTGTGGGAGGAGTTGGTACATTCCATAAACTCTCTGCCTAACTGACTTGCTCTGACTGATGAAGCTGTTTGGATGAGCAGCAAAACATCTCAAATTAACAAGAAAATAAGTCTAGTTGCCAAGACTCGGCACCTCTCTGGGTGATTTTGCAATTTTTTTTCCATTGTGAAAAGCTCTTATTTTAATATTTTATGACAATCGGCCTTCATATGACTTCACTTGATTATTTTGTACTCCTGCACTTTGGAATAACAGAGGTCTTTTATCATTTTCTATCTGATAGTCTTTCAGGTATTTTGAAGATGGTTCTCATATCATCCCTCAGACTTTTTGATCTAAATATACAGTATCCAATTTCTTCAGGCTTTCTTCATAGGGCTTCGTGTCTTCCCTGATCCTTTCTGGATTTCTTTCAATCTGTCCAAATTTATTGGAATCCTTAAAATGTGCCCTGAATTGAACAAATATTCAAATTAGAATCAATGCAAAATAAAATGGAAATATTACTCCCATGAATGAAACTTTTATTAATGAAGCCTAAAATGGTGCCTGTTTTTGAAGCTACATCATGCAGGTGACTCATATTTATACTGCTGGTTTATTATCTTTTTAAGAGTAAATTAAAAGTTAACAAGAAATTAGGATATCTCAATGCAAATGAATTGATTTGCAATTTGGGAATTATTGGAACGTTTGGTAGGTATATGGAAAATATTGGGATTGAGACTGTCCCAAATATTCTTTCTTTCAAAAAGCAACTGAACTTTATTTTCTTTGAAGAGGGTTTGCTTCTTGTCCAAGAAACTTTTTCAGTTCAGTTCAGTTCTTCATGAACAGTTCAGTTCAGTTCAGTTCAGTTCTTCATGAACGGAATAAGCTTCTTGGATGAGAAGCGAAACATCTTCAAGAAAAACAAGATAGTCGAGTTGTCTGTTGAAAGAAAGCACCTTTGGGACAACCATGACCTGGGTGACTGAGAATCTCCATAGACATTAGGATTAAGAAGCTGTCTTAGAAGATGAGAAAATTTAAGAAACATCTGACTACTTTCCCAAAATCTTGATTTAGCCCATCTGTCTGGTTTCCCATACTCAAAAAAAATCTGTCCTATTATTGTATTTTCCAATATCTAAACATCCTTCCTTTTCCCATTCAATAGCTGTTGCAAAAATGCAAATATTCTCAGAAGCAAAATATTGAATTTTAAAAGACCTATTTTTTTTCGTGGAAATGATTTACTTTTACTGCAGGAGTTGAATTTCCTTGAGTTTCTTTGGCTCTAAATCTGAGAGGATTGGCTCAAAATATACAAAACATTAAGTAAGATCAAGTATGATTGCAGTTTTCATGACCATAGATAAATCCTTGAAATCATGAGAGCTTTGTATATATATATATATATATATATAATATTCTTCTTATTTTCGAATTGAACGCCAAAATATGAAGAACAGAGCTTTTAACATTGAACCCTCTCCCAGATGAATCATCTTGAATAGCTAATTCGTGTCTCTCTGGAACATTCGGGGTTGGCCACCATGATGTAAAGGACAACCGCAGCCTAATCAAACAAATATTTGGGAGAGCTATATAGTCCTTGAACTGAACCCAACCTTTTTTTTTGCCAAAAAATGAAAGCTTTAAAGTGCTGAGGAACCCTGTGTGATAACTGATTAGCTCTACAGCTGTGATTCACCCTTACAAAAGAGGAAATGACAAGATGATTCCAGCTGTTTAAAGGGAACGTGTCAAAGCTGACCAAAAAAAAAAGCAACACTCCTCACATCAAGAGATCAGGTTTCCATTTTGCGGAGCTATCAACAGGATAGGAACAACGTTTTCCAGATCCTGCCAAATTGGAACCCTGTTTTGGAAGTTTTTGTTTTGACAAACTGCAGCTTGCAACCACCACCACCCCTGGCCCCCAATTTTCACATCAAGAAGTTTGGCTTAAACTACTTTGAGGCCATAATGGCTTCTAAACCATAAGACAGCCAAAAAGAAAATAAAAAGAAGAAGAAAATCACTACAAGGGAGACTCAGGGACACATCATACTTGGACATCTGAACAGTTTCACAAAGGTCTGACTCAGGGGCAGGCAGTATTTACTGATAGGAATAACACTGCCAAATAAGGTATAAAGACTGGAGAAAAGAGATAAAAATCTTATGTGAACCACAGTTTGGAACCTATATTAAATTCTTCAGCATTGTACATCCCAAGACAACTCCAGAAACATTTTGGCATGAAGTTATTTGAATTACTGATACAAGCTTTGACCTAGCTAAAAAGGGGCAGCTAGAACTAGAGCTCACTCAATCCAACAAAATAACATTCTTATAAAATAACTCGAATCTTAATAGATTTCAGTACTACTTAATCACTGAATAGCTTGTTGGCATGTTAGATCTCTCACAAATATTGTAAGCAACCCAGTCTGGCATTTATTTAGAAGCAAATGTTATGAAGAGGGAAGTATGAGAAGTCTTTCCCTCCATTTTGAATGCAAGGTCATGATTTCCTAAATCAGCTCACCAGCAGTAACATCTGATGTGGCTACAGAGTTCTTATTCTGATCTTCCACCAATCAGTGGTATTCACTTTCCCCACTGATTTATAACTACACAACAGTATATGATAAAGAATCCATTACAACTAATAAAGTTCTCCTGGAGGGATTTTCTCCTCTCACGGTATACTCAAATATAGGTTTTCTTTACTTATGGAATGATGACAAAGGGTTGTGGGTTTAAAATAACTTATCCTGTACAGATAGTCTTCAACTTATAGTGTTGACTGAGCCCAAAATTTCTGTTGCTAAGCAAAACAGTTCTTAAGTGAGTTTTGCTCCATTTTACGACCATTCTTACCACGGCTGTTAAGTGAATTGCTACAGTGGTTAATAACATGGTTGTTAAGTGAATGCAGCTTCCCCACATTGACTTTGCTTGTCAGAAGGTTGCAAAAGGTGATCATAAGACCCCGGGACACTGCAACTGTCATAAATATGAGTCAGTTGCCGAGTATCCAAATTTTGATCACATGACCATGTGGCTGCTGCAACTGTTGTGAAAAATAGCAATAGCAACAGCACTTAGACTTATATAATGTTTCACAGTGCTTTACAGCCCTCTCTAAGCAGTTTACAGAGCCGGCATGTTGTCCCCAACAATCTGGGTCCTCATTTTACTGACCTCAGAAGGATGGAAGGCTGAGGCAACCTTGAGCCTGGTGAGATTCGAACTGCCAAACTGCTGGCAATCAGCAGTCAGCAGAAGTAGCCTGCAGTACTGCATTCTAACCACTGCACAATCACAGCTCTTGACAATAAGCCACTTTTTTCAGTACTGTTGTAACTTCGAACTATCACTAAATGAAGTGTTGTAAGTCAAGGACTATCTTTATATCAAGGCTTGGGAGTCTGTGATCCTTCACGACAGATAATCCTCAACTTATAACCAGTTGTGTAATGACAGTTCAAAGTTACAATGGCCTTGGAAAAACTGACTTCTGACCTGTTGGCAGTGTTACTGCGCCACCCCCAAGTGGGACACATCACCCACCCTTAGGTGACTGCAATTGCCAGGAAATTCAGTAATTTTTAGAGGCTTGCTTGTTTCTCACCCCTCAACTAAACACCTAAGAATAAGTTATTTTGGGGAACAACTTATCTGTGTTTTGAGCTAGCTTGCCTACCACAAACATACAGCCTTCCAAAACTGTGGCCATCTCAACTAATTTGAGCATGTTTTAAGACTGTCTTACTGGAGGTATTTTATAAGATGCTTAAAAGAAAGTTAAGGTTTCAAATCTTGGATAGCTTTGACAGAGCTGTAACAGACTAGAGAACATAGAATGCTGGGATGAGTTATACTAAGCCATTGTTTGTTTGTGGTTTAAGAGAATAAATCACAATCTGAGTTCACACCCATTAAAAGCCTTGGTTTACAAGCCTCACTGGCTGAGTTCAGATAGTATGCTAAGTAAACCACATTAGGGTTTACTCAGTGTGTCCTCATTTAATATAGTGTAGGGATGTAAGGTTGTGTATCATTAGTGTCATACTAATGGTATATTTAAAGTAATGGGTGGATCCCGTCACTGAAACATCATTTTTGATAATTGTTGTTGATTTTGAATGACAAAAGTTTTCAAAGAGGAATGTTTCTCAGCTCTCTGCTCTTTCACTCAGCTTTCCTTTCCTTTAGGTTGGCTGATTGAGAAAATTGTCCTTAACCAAATGGTTATAGCCAGAGGTGGTATTCAGCCAGTTCCGACAGGTTCTAGAGAACCGGTAGTGATAATTTTGATTGATTCAGAGATCCGGCAAATACCACCTCTGATTGGCTGACAGCATAGCCACACCCACCAAGCCACACCCACAGAACCGGTAGTTAAAAAAAATTGAATACCATCACTGGTATAAACAGTATAAACATTCTGCTATTGTGAAACTACATTCAGTACCAGATGGTTCATATGACTAATTGTGAAAAATGGAACATGAAACTCAGCATGGCGGATCTTCAAAGAAGAAATAGGTTAGAAATTCCAATTGGCCCTGTTTATATTTCCCAGATCAATATCTTTTGTAATTATTATTTGAAGAAAAGGAGAAAATGGATACGAAAAAGGTAAACCAAATCATTTGACAACTTTAGTTCACAGCATGATGAAATATGGCTGGTATTATAAAATGTTAATTATTAAATGAAGTGATAAAACAGAATGAGGCTTTATAAACATCCTACAAGCCAAACAGATAATTTAAAGCACTATAACTTTCTGATCGTTTTGAAAGTGTTGTGTAATATTTACCTAAGATGCAGTTCCAAAAGAGTGCATAATTTGAATTGTCAAAACATATCACAAGTACAAACAAAGTGTAAAGATAAAGATCTAGTTATTTTGATGGGTGGGGGGGAATCCTATGTTGTGACTGTTTATTTCATAAATGAATATGTGGAGTGATTGGCTCAAATCTCTTAAAAGTATATCTAGCTCCCAGTGTTCACGAACTCTGTAGGTTATTTTAAATATATATAAGAATGTGGTAAGTGGTTCCTTGGATCAAATCAAGATTCTTCTCTAAACTATCATTATACGTGGCCAACAACAGCATATCAGCTGCATCTTGCAAGCTCATAAGAAGAGTATGGAGCGTACAATATATAGCTCCTCTGTCTCTTCTGTAGATTACTTCTAAATTTAAAGTTTTCTACAGCTGTTCGTAAATCTGTGGATGTCTACCAAGTCCTCAAACTAGTATACAATCTTTTAACAATACAACTCTCAATTTGCTCCAAATGATACAGTTGAAATGAAGACATGTTGTTTTTTTAGGGAAGTTTTGTGAACTCCATGTTGGATAGTTAAAACAATTTCCTCAATTTAATTGCATAGCATTTGTTTAATAAAGTGATTGATATATTTGATGCATTATATACAGTAGAACTATGGTTTTTAATAATGAATTTAAATGTAGTGAAAATGGACAGTGCATCTAGTTTATGTTAACAATTATAACAAAAGTAGATTCTACAAAATTGAAGTCTGCTTGACTGTGGCCTGAGTGATTCATGCAACAATCATAGACTGCTTGAGAATGCTATAAAAATGAATGTTTTAATATACATTTGATACCCAATTATTTCCCAATGGCCCTTTATATATTTTCTCCCCGCATACCTTGACTGCAATTCATTTAGAATCCTGTTATTTCCATGTATAGATCCTTCTGTTTGACTATTCTATAAAGCAGAAGATAGCTTTATATCTTAATGTGATATTTCAGTTAATTTATAATGGAGCAACACGATTTCTGACACCAGGAACTTTAACAATAGGCGAACATATGCATGAAAAGAATTTTGGTGGTTTTTCCCCCCCCCCAAAATCTCTTCTAGTTTCTTACCGACAAATAAATGTTTGTATTCAATGTGTAGCTATGGCAGCCAGTTGTGAGTTAAATTGATTATAATGACTCAAATATGATTAAATTATGGTGATATGGTTTACAGTGACTGAGGAAGAGAGGCACGGTATAAATCTAACAAAATAAATAAATAAATGCTGAATAAAATAACTGATAAGATATACTTTAACTACTATTTTAATTCTATCTTTGTCCCAGACCATAATTTTGAACATCTTGGTGAAGATGAAAGACAATTTTTACCTAAGTTTATTAAGAACTGTTGGATTGTTCATATCTAAATGTTGGCACTATGTCTACAGTAATTATAGGGTTAAGCAAAGCTAAAGATCAAAAAAAAGTAAATGCTACATTTAATAGCAAAAGTTGGACACAGGAAAAACACACTGGTTTGCAATTCTCTAAGTTATATTTTATAAGCTGTTAAAAAAATTTCTTAAATGTATTGAATCTTTTGTTGATACAGGAAAAAAGAATGACAAGACACACACCCCAAAATGTGGACCAAGAATGCCAGTAGATTCATTGGCCTGCTGGTCTACTAATTATAGGTTACCTTTACCTTTACCTTTACCCAGTAAATTCTGGAAGGAACCTTCACAGTTACTTTGTGTAAAATTTATCCAACCTTTTAAGATTGTTTTGTATATTTATACAAAGATGTAGGCTGTTGCTTGAGGTTTGTCCAGTTATGTTATCAGATTTTAAGTGGTTCGGAATGGCTTTCTGCCACACTTATCTACACAGCTGTAAAATGTTCTATTCAAACTACTCAGTGTTCTAAAGTAATGAATTTGTTTAGTCTGTGGGCACTTTTTTACTGCTATGTCATCTTGCCTCCCCCAATTAGGTCATATTTGTGAATATTGCAAATGTCTTTTCACATATCCAGCCAAATTATACAGGCAGTGGGGAATGGAAGATGATGATGAAGTGGCTTGATGCACTATGAAGCTAAAGTAACAAGACGGTGGCTCATGTGGAAAGATGCTGGGCTTGCATACCACCAAGGTTGGCAGCTCAGCAGTTCAATTCCCTAGAGCGATTAAAACTATCTCCTGCTTGGGCAGGGAATTGCCTACTTGGGCAAGGGGTTGGACTCGATGACCTACAAGGTCCCTTTCAACTCTGTTAATATATTATTATATTAAATAATCTCTTTCAGTACTTTTTTTTCTTTAAACGTTTTTGGTTTTTTTCACAGCATATTTTGGACACAGACGAAGTGTGTGTGAAGTGAACCGGTTGTTACACCAGTTGAATTGCACCACTGAAAATAAGGAATGTTAAAGAATAATACATAAGCACTTTGGCAAACAAGTCCTTTTGAAATGATACATTGCTATACAGTACTGAGCATCAGAGAGACAGTTTGGTGTTCTTCGGCTCAAGTAGCAGGCTAGAAACCAAGTAACTGTAAGTTCTAGACCTGCCTGAAAGACCAAGACAGCTGGTTGACCTTGGACTAGTCATTCTCTCAGTCCAAGGATGGAGGAGACAGGGAACCACTGCAGGGATTTATTCTAGCAATCTCAACACTGATTTGAAGCCGCCATGCCAAAAAGGGTTCTGTAAGATGCTTGTTCCAATCCCATGTCCTGCTAGTTAGGAAAAAATCAATGCCCATCAGCAATATATGACTTTGAAAGCAGTAATAAAATATATTAAAATTCCCAAGGTAATTAATACAAGATATATAACTAATGAATATTAAAAAAACTCTATACAATTAAAAATTAAGGGAACATAAATAATTTTAAAAGGTACTCAATAAAAATATAATTGAATTAAAATGCATGGTATAATGATGTGCAGCAGAAAAAATGAATCGGGACCACTGGGACAATTTGTTTTAATTAAAAAGTTTTTAATTTGCTGCTAAGTGGCTTTTATGAGAGAGGAAATAAGTATAAAGTTCCTCTCAGTGAGGAAATGGACCCACCCATTTTTATATAACACTAGAACACTTCTAAATCACACATTTAGTGTGCAAAATCTGTTTCCGAGTTCCACAGCTTATTTTTTCTTTTCTTACTATCTATCTATCTTAAATGTGTGCATTTTGCTTTTCAAAATGACCCAAATCCTTCCAAACTCATTTAATTTTGTGATGTCATTATATCCTGGGTTGTTCCTCTTTATTACATGGCAATAAAAATAAAAGTGCACTCTGAACCCCAAATATGTTGACCATTTCTATTGTTAATAATAGGAATATTTTTTACAATAAATCGTAATATATATTACAAAAACAGATTAGAAGTTTGTTTTCCCAGAGAGAAAGTAAAGTCAAGCATATTCCACTATGCTTTCATAGGAAAGAGTTGTCATGTATATAGTACATGCCATCAATCTAACATAACTGAGATATTTTTAACACTTTGCAAAAGGACTTCCTTTCCTTTTGTTCCTCTGCTTTTGGCAAACAACCACATTAGTATTCCTAGTTTTCAATACATTCACAGTTAGCCAGTGAGTAATTTATTATTTGTAATATTACAATTTTGTTTGTTCATTTTTAAAATCTATGCATTCAGAAGAAATTTCCTGGCATCTCTCTGTCTAAATAGTTTCACTAAGCCTGAGCATGAAGACTAATGAAATATACTATGTATATTTTGTGTGTAACATGATAACTAATATTATGTTGACTGCTTTTTAACTATATTCAACCAAATTATATTGTACTACAGAACGTATAGTTACATGGAGCCAAGATACAATTGCTAACAGAATTTGATACTCAACAATAAGGGCAGTAATTAAGTAGCTATTTTAGTAACCAGAATAACAAATACAAAAATGCTACATTTTTACTGGGTGTTCCTCTGTGAGTTTTTGTGTTATGTTTTGCAGCATAGAACTACAATTCTATGCTAGAAATTGCAGGATAAATGCATAAAATGCATGAAAAATACTGCACTAACAGATCACATAAAACAAGAATCTGTAATCGTTTTTACTG
>JANHGC010007594.1:203997-217891 GCA_027560395.1 Boaedon fuliginosus
AAATAAGACCAGGTGCCTTTTTGGGTGGCAAAAAAAAATATAAGACAGGGTCTTATTTTCGGGGAAACACGGTAGGAAATCACCGCTTTTAAGATGAGCTTTTAAAATAGATATATTTTTAAAAGTATATAAAAAAACTTACAATGTTAAAAGGTACATACTGTCTGCTACCGGCATTTTCAATTTTATTTTAAACAAATCCCATAATTCCTTAAGCAACACAACAGAAGATGTGCTCATGGGATCAGATTATAGATTCATATTTGCAGTTAATTCTTCACCAAAATTAGCTTTCTTATCAGCCTCAAAAATAGTTTGTA
Source organism: Boaedon fuliginosus (assembly GCA_027560395.1). Classification (NCBI taxonomy): domain Eukaryota; kingdom Metazoa; phylum Chordata; class Lepidosauria; order Squamata; family Lamprophiidae; genus Boaedon; species Boaedon fuliginosus. The sequence continues at coordinate 204,318 of JANHGC010007594.1, forward strand.
CCATCCAACAAAGTTGCAGCTTGGCATGTAATGGGAGTATTTATATTACTACTTAGCCAAATTCAAATTTCAACCCAAGCTAAAAACAGAGTCATCGTACATGCCAAATCTCCTTCAACAATGCTTGTGAAAATCAACCCTTTATTATTCCAGCGCTGCCTGGAAATATGGAAGTAATTCAGCCACATTCTTTTTTTCTGCCTTTTCTTTTTTAAACTTTTTTTTTCAATGGGGCCATGGGGGATTGAAGCAGGGTCCTAAGTTCCTGGGTGCTCATTCTGGACTTTTAAAAGGGTATAGGCAGTGCCTACCTCCATCTGCACAGATGGATAAATTCCCTAAAACTGCTTTGTTCACTCCTGCATGTGTGAGTCATTACACAAACAGTTTCCGTTTGAAAGGATCAAATACTGCCAGATAAATCCAGAAACATGTTAGCTCCTATCCTGCCCTCAAGGAACACACTATACACAAGTTCTGTAGTCTAACACCACATATGCACACGGGTCATTTTATTTTTTTAATGTATAATGCTGTATGCATTCTCCTATACAGCTACACCTCAGTTCCATCTTTTTATGCAGGTTAAGTAAGTAGCAGTTTCTTCTAGATTGCACCAAACTGCTATAGCCAAGATACTGCAATCTGCACACTTGAAAAATAACATTTAAGTCTTTGGGTATGCAGACCTAATCACTATGTAAACAGTGCACACTACAGTTCCCATTCTTCATAATTTGTAAGATTCTTACTTACTACATATGTATTTCATGTATTTCTTACTAAATCACTTTGGAACGAATTCTTGTTTGCTACCTTGAATGTGCCAGCTCCTATCCTAACTGTGTGATGTTAGATGTACAGTATGCCAGTAAGTTAGAATAAAAACCTTACCAAATACATCAAAAGACAGTGATTTTTCCCCTTTTGCTCAAATCCTTAGAAGTTTATAGGTTTCTGTAAATGCCTATAGTTCTTAAATGAATCTAAGTTTTAACATAGTTAAAAATACAGCTAGAAGATTTGTAACAATTCCAAAAGGAAAGCAGAAAATCTTATATTTTTCCATTTTTTTACTGAAAGTTTCTCACTGAGGGATAACAAGGAGACTCAAAGAAAATGGGAATAAAAGGATTTGATTCTGTCTCCTTCCAAAGACACAAAGGATATGAAACAAATGCAGATTATTTGGTGATAAACACTGATAATGCTGTAAAGGCAATTCAGCAGAGCATGTTATGGAAAACAATTTTTTTTTAAATCTGGTAATAGTGCTCACAGCTCAATCCAACAATCCTACTGACCTGATGTACTTGGATTTTAACTTCAGTAATCATTCTTCCATATAAAATAAACAAAATAAGAAATCAGGTTTGTGCTATGAATCATTGCTCTATGAACCTTAGTTCACCCTACATATATATATTTTCAAATGCACAATTACACTTTTAAATGTTTTCTTCTTCCTTATTTTGGCTAGTTAAATTGTTCCATGGATATCCCAATTTTAAGAAAAGATACCTTAAATAGATGGAAATTCAATAATCAGTTACATTCATATATAATACATGTTAAGAATTTGTAGAAAAAAATCAGTTTGGTTTGTCTCTACTACGTTCTTGATTACATTTCTTGAAATAAGATCTTTTAAAAGCCAATAAAAAGATACACTATTTTAAATTTCATGTGCAAACTATATACCCCAGGACTAAAACTGCTCTGTGGGAAAAACAAAGTCAAATTAAAAAAAATAACATTTGTAATTTAAAAACAAGACAAACATTTCAAAAGTTTTTGATTAATATAGAAGACTATTTATAGCTAACAAAGGAACTTCTAAGGACAAAGAATCAGAAAATATAACTAAAACAAATCAGAAAGTATGGCTAAGAGAAGCTGGCAATTTTGAAGCATAGCCATGAAACGTAAAATTAACAAATTTCAATAAAATTCAAAATAAACTTTTAAAGTAAGTTTATTTTAGAATACACTTACATATTAGTCACATTTCCCAGAAGAAAGATTTTTAGTTCTCACTTAACTTTAAATCATCACTCCTTCCTATCAAGCATTCAGGAGGTGTGCTTTAACCTGCCGTGCAGCAATTACTCACAGAGTAAGGAGGAAATCACTCAGCCCTGGAGGCAAGTGAAGTAGCCAAGTTTGAAAGGTGGCATCCTGTTCTATCCAAGAGTACAACAATGTCGAATGGAAAATAATTAAATCAAAGTGGGCAACACTGGGATTTGAAGTTGCCAATAAATAATGCTAAAAATGTTTGCTACCCTATTTAAGATACCTGAGATGAAATAATATACTTTTGCAGTCAAAAGCGACCTTCTACATAAAGAATTAATAAAGTAACCTATTTCTACCTGAAAGTTTGATTATTAAGAGCCTGCAACAAATGTCTTACAGAACTTCAAAATCAAGTATCTTTGTAACATTAAATTGCCCTTTTAAAGCACAGATGTGCAATCTTGGGGAGAGAAAATGCCTTCCTTATTAAGAAACACACGTGCTAGCAGGGAAGGAAGATTTGAAGAAGGAAATTCCTTCTGTCCCTCCCTCTCTCTGTCTCTCCCTCTCTCCCTCTCTCCCTCCCTCCCACCCTCTCTTTCTTTCCTCTTCAACTTTTTGCTTCTGCTATGGTAGAGGTCAGGTAAAAATCTAGACAGTTCCATTCTTCCTAAAGAGACGCACAATAAATAAATAGCATACGTGGGTAATCTATATGTGCCCTTTTCCACATTCAATATTCTGTAACATATAGGTTAAAAAATTTCCACTACCATACTTCTGAAATATAAACAAAGAGTTGATTAAAAACTATGGTATACACACTTGCCTGGAAGTAGCTCCATTAAACATAATGAGATTAATTTCTGAGTATGTATAGGATTGGACCATAATTCCTCTTAAAAGTAAAATGCAACAGAATCTTTCCTTTTTCCAATCTTCTTCTCCACATATAACAGAAATATATTTTCAGCTTACCTCCCCCCACTCCTCCCCTATTCCAACCCCACAGCAAGACACACACAAACATTATCAGATTCAAAAGCATCCCCTGTGCCATGAGAAAAGAAATGCTCCTAGGCTACTTTGGGCAAAAACTTCACAACTGACTGCACATAGTTCCCGGCTTGGTTATTAGAAACGAAAAAGAGAAAGCGCCTCAAGTGCTTATTTTATTTGCTCTTTGCTTTATAGATTTTTTTTTTCGTCTTAAGAAATCCTTCTTTCTATAAGGAAACTCTGAGTTAGGAACACACCAAAATTCTTCTGTTCTTGATTTTAATCTCCTCTAATAAAGGAACAATAAACGGAAATGTTAATTATTAAATCTAAATGGATATGCTTAGACCTAAACTACTCGTCTAAACTATTTTCTCATTGATATCCTTTAGTCTTAAACACAATCTTTTTTATTATAATTTTAAACTGTGTGACATTAGAATAACAAGGTGTTCATCACCTTTATGGACTAAAAGGTTATCAGTCTGAGTAGAAGGGAATTCAATGCCAATTTCCTAGTTTTCTTATAATATTGCACAATGGAGGTGTGATAAGACATCCTTATCCCTACTATGTTTCATATTCTGAAGTTCTTTCCTATCCCAATGCTCAATTAACTTTTTTTTGGTCTGGCATATAATGCATAAATGAATAATTACCCAGGATTTTGATTATAATTTCCACTGCAAAGATGTTCCCAAATTAATTATATGAAACAGTAACAAATTAAAACTTGTAGTTTTAGGAAATTATTTATACCAACCTATACTTTGAGCATTTCAGATTTACATATAAATTATACATACACACCAAATATTCACTCAAGGACTCAGCTGAACTTTGAATAACTTTCTAAGAAATCTCAAAAATATAAATTGAATGATTTAATACATTCATTCCCAAATGAGAAAAAATAATTTTCTTAACCACTTTTCTGTTCTTATTTTTTGGTTTGCACAATAAATATCTGATCCAGATTGTTTTCTACCCAGTTTTATAGAATCTGCCTGATTTTTTTTACTAATTAAGAATGAAAAAGATTAAATATTTTAAAAACAAATTATCTGAGGATCACTTACCTTTTAATTTTAGCTTTATTTTAAAGCACAATAAAAATTAAGAATACACTTCTTCATTGTAGCATCGGAATATTATACCATTTAGGCGTTACTCAGTGATTTTACTTCTATATGTATATAGTATTAAATAAAGTTAATTTTGTATGAACTTTCTCAATAGAGCGCTCAATGCTGTTATCAGCTAACAGATACAACCAATGAGTTCTATTGGCTGAAGGTTAATATCATACACTATGTAAATTTCATACAAAATGGCCTATTAGCGGGACAAGTCCCTTTCTTGTAATAGTACATCTGGATAATATTCTACATTATTATATCAAAGCGATATTTCTATTTCTTGTCCCCACCCCCCACATCCAATATCTGAAAATATTAAAGTTCTAATCTAGAGCTAAAAAGTGGAATTGTCTGGAGTAGAAGACTGCCTTATAAACTTTATCTTCAAGAGACAAATGCAGTTTTTGACTGGAGCACGTATTTGAAGTTGTCAATGAACTCAGGAAAGAGATCTATGAAATAAAGGGCTAACAGCTACCATGAGGGTGCCCAACACATTTCTCTTAATATTGCACTTAAAAAGAATATAATGCCTATTCCTATTTATGCAACATGTATTATGAATTTGAGAAGAATATGGTTAAATAGCTTTAAACAAAATATGAAATTCAAGAGAAAGTGTTTTGTTCCAGGTACATATTAAAAAAGGAAGATGCCAACATTAACTAATTCTTATCAAATAAAAAAATTGCACTTATTGTATTTAAACTGATTTGCCTTACAAAACTTTGTATAAAGGCGGCAGAAACATATATATAAAAGAACTAGGAGAAAAAACTTTCCCCCCTACTTTAGTAACATGGGCAGGAAATAGATCTTAAAACATTTACTATTTATTTATGGGAAAATGAATATTATAAAGATGGGTTAATACATTTCACAAATCTATGCAAACTATAATTCTTTCAATAGCTTGCTTGAAACTTCTCAGTTGCCCAAAGAAACGTGAAAATAGGGGATACTGGCTGAGGTTTACTGGGCTATAGTCAGCGAACTAAATATCAATCTGAAACAATTGTAAAATTGTCCATTTAAGATTCATCTTAATAATGAAATTTTGATTTTCAATTTTTTTTAAAATTAGAAATATCAGTTGATGGACTAAGCAGTTATTTCAAGTGCCACTCCATCTGCTATTTACGTTTTAATAAACATTATACATTATAGATATTTGTATCTTGTTGTGAAGTCACTTATTTATTTTCAGAAAGAATTAGAACTAGCAAACTATATTAGGGTTAATAACATATCCAGTAGTTTCCCTGATACTTTTAGCCTAAACTAACATTTCTAGTCATAAGTGACATTAAAAAGGAAAGCCAACAAGAAAATGATGCCACGCTGACTGATGGAGCTTCTTTGACAGTGCTATATTCTGTGCAATAAAAATATGTGTAAAACAAAACCTCCTTTAAAGTCACAGTAAAAGGAAATGTTCTTTTGTAACTTTTATTCCACTTACCCTTTCAAAAAACAGACCTATTACTTAAAAAAAACTTGTTTATAATCAAATCATTAATTTAGTCCAATTGAGGCATTTTCTATCTAGTTCACGCTTAATGTTTTTCTACCATCCCAACGTATTACAATCTCGAAGAAGAGAACGAACTCAAAAGCTGGTTTTGTTTTGTTTTTTTTGCTAGACAAGAATTTGAACTAAGTTACTGCCAGAAAAGTTACTCCACGAAGTGAAGTTGAGGGGGGAGCGGGAGACAAGCCGTCCCGATCCGAAGCTTTCCCTCTCCCTCCCCTCCCCCACCCTCGTGTGTACTCAAGACGGCCATAAACGCGAAAACCTTCGAGTCAACCCGTCCTGTCAATCACAATAAATTGTAATTCACAGACACACTTACCGAACTGATTGATCTGGAGAAACCCCAAAGCGGTTTTGCAACATCTTCTCCCCACCCCTCGCCGCATTCACAAAAAACAGAACAGCCAAATACAGTCACTCACACACTCACTCACTCACGCACACACGCTCACCGCTTCTTCCTTCATTCCCCCTCCGCCCCCCCCCCCACCACACACACACACACACAGGCAAGATCCTCCTATCTTTGCCTCCTCTCCTCGCTACCGCTGCCGCCGCCCCCGAACAAAGAGGAAGCCTTCCAACGTGACACTTTCGTCGCCGGCCGATGCCCCATCCCTCCTGGGGGGCTGGCTCCGCACCCCTCAACCCCCGGCTCGGCAAAATCCCGGCCGAAAAGTTGCCTCCGTCAGAACCTTTCTCTTTGTCTCTCGGCCGCTTCAGGTCCCGGGTGTCCCGAAGTTTCACGCGCTTCCTTGGCGAAAAAAAAAAAAACCAGCCACCGAGAAATCCCAAGCAAACACTCGGAGGCAGCGGGCAGCTGCCGCCTTCCAAGTGGCTTCTCTACATATGTTCGCGCCGTCGCTTCTCCTCCCCCCACCCCAGCCGCAAATCTCCCGCGACATTCTTGAGGGGTTTTCCTCGCTCTCCGTTGGACACTGCGAGGAAGGACAAGGGTCGATGGGAGGAGGAGCGGGGGAAGGAGCCAACAAAGCAGAGATCTCAACCTCCCCAGACACCTGTTTTCCAAAACACCTGGGGAGTGGGGGGGGGGAACACCAGCTCGGCCAGTTGAGCAACTTTACGGGTTTCCCGGGCGCAAATATTCTGGGTAATTTCTTGAGACTTCAAGCAGAACAGTCCTTTTCAACAAGGGGGAGGGAAAAAAATAAAAAGAGGAAGGAACTACAAAAGGTCCTTTGCCTGGATTCAAAAGTAAACCAAACAATGAAAGTTTCAGAGAATTGGGGAGGGGGGAGGCCGCTGGGGTTGCTAAGAAATCCCACCAACCTGTTTTGATCTTACGGCGCCCGGAATCGAGACTCAACTTTTAACACCCCCCACTCGGCGCATGTGGCTGCCTCTTTCTTGCTGTCTTGCCGCCGCCGCCTCCAGCTTCGTCCCTTGCGGTGCAGAAATGCCCGAGATCCCCCAAAGTTAAACACCTCGGAGACAAAGAGAAGGGGGGGGAGGAGAAGAGGGGACGGGAGAGAGAGAGAGAGGCCGAGAGAGAGAAAAGAAAGCTCTAACACAGTTCGGGCATGGTCGTACTTTTCTCCTGCTCAAGCTTTTGCTGTTTCCTTCTCTCGTATCGTAGTGGGGAGGGGGGGGGTGCCTGCTTCTTCCTTCTTCTCTTCCGTTTTCCTCAATGGAAGTCTCAAGGGGGGGAGTCAATCTCTATGCCGTGGGTCCCTCCTCTCTCTCTGTCCCATTCAGACGGGGAGATCAGCGTCTAATCACAGGGGTTGTGTCTGTACTGGAGATGTGACTTGAGAGCTTGGGAGGGGTGGGAGAGCGAGTTACTTCCAGTTTTACCATAATTCATCTAAAGCAGGTGCAGCTCGTTTTCAAGCCCACGGGTCCTGAATGGAAGAGGAAGCCACGGCGAGGGGGGAGATAAAAGGGGTGAATGAGAGGGGAAGGGACGCTATTGAAGCAAGAGGAGTTAAAGGAAACGAGGCCTCTCTTGCGACCTGTCAAGTCACTTTGGGGCCTTTTAGTACCTGAGCGGGCTGCTATTTCTCCATGCTGCCGAAGGTAGTGAAGGCGATCCGTACTTAACTCTCTTTTGCCTTTCTTCTTGGTTTGCTCTTCTATACTTATGAACGGCCACTGTGATAAATTAATCCCTAAAAGAATGCAGATATTGAGTTTGTAGTTTGTAAAGTGGCCTGGGGCGTGATTGTGTCCTAGCCGATCAATTTTAACTAAGCACTTCCCTGTGTACAATCTATTCAACAAACCTGCATGTATAATACAGGAAGGATTTTTTCCAGACGTATAGGCAGTGATGTACACTGGAGATCTAGTGTGTGAAGCGCATAGTTCATACAAAGACGACAGAATGTATAAAGGATTTTCACATGTGAAGCTTAACTCCGCCATTGCACATCTCACATCCGTAATGCCAATATCAACACGTTAAGACTTTCCTGCACTTCGCCTTCTACAAAAAGATTCAGATGACTGCATAGACACAGTGGGAAGCTCAGCTTTATGTTTCACGTTGATGCATGAAAATGTTCAGAACGTGAGACTGAAGTAGATAAGTATTATTGTACCCTAAAATCAAGTTATGTGATAGAAAATCATAGTTTGATGAGAGTGGTGTGAAAACCCTGGCAAATATATTTGTTCGTTTTGTACACTTCTTTTAACTTCCCTAAAATTGGATACTATCTAAACTTATTGCAGGAGTAAATGAAATGAATTACTTTGGAATACAGTTCATACTATAAAGGTTATTTAGATTTCTCCAAATTCTTCTAAAATTTTGTTTTAATTGAAACCAGGTCAATAGGTAAATATGTTTGGGACTACTTTGTAAAAAATTATCAGGGTTATTTACTCACAACACTAAACAGATGAATATATTGCAAACAGACTGTATTTTCAACAGTATTATTTTAATTTCAAATGAGGTACTGAAAAGTGCAGATAATAAATTCCTTTTACATGATTTGTCAGTATTAAATAGTCTGAATGAGCACACTAGCTCTACTTAAGAAGTACCTTCTTCCAATTACATTGAATTAAAGAAATATAAAACAGTTTTCAACATTTTGCTGTTTTTTTCAGACTGAAAAAAATGTAATCTGTAAATTACAGGCATCACTTTTGCTCGCTATTTTCTTTTTGTGAGGCTGGGACTGGGCTGGCATCAAGGCAGTATGAATCTGAAAGAAGCAACACTGGTAAGAATGGGAGTCACAAACCAATAGAATGAAAGTTGCCATAATTTCATATGAAGGGAGCCATCATAGGGTATCTGGCAGACGTGCTGGGGTCACAAAATGTAGCAGGACTTGTTCACTGCAGTTAGGGGAAAAGTCTCTCTATCGTGCTGGTTTACAGATGTTTAATCTCTGCCACAGTGCTTGGATGATAGAGAAGGCAAAAAGGAAGCACACAAAACCCAAATATACCTAAAGTGGGAAGAATTATACCAGCTCTGAGTGCTTAGTTTTTCTTCCATCAGGATATATATAAGAATTGTAAACAAATATAAAAATAAAGGAAAAGAGACGTTTGAGAGAAAAGAAAACTTCACATCCTTTCTACCTTGCTAATGCAACTCCTGGAGAATTTTAGACATAGTGGTTCATCCTACTGAAGCATTTTGCTTTTCTTGCAAGATTGCTATATCTGAATCACAAACTATCCTGTTTTGATCCTTGTTTAAACACTTTGTTTTGAAACACAAAGTTTAAAACATAATAAAAAGCACACTTAATTCAACACCTAAAAAATACTGATTATCACTCTATAAATTAATACTGATGTTCAACTTATGACAGATAGATATAGTTGAAAGAATGAACCGTAAGTAAAATACTAAAATTATAGTATAATTTGGTTTGCGGATACTTTAGGAAGTATATGAAGTTCTATCTAAACTTTGATTTAAGTAACTCTGCCTTTATTTTCAGTGCTTATTCAACATTAAATTTATCTATATTCAATTGGATTTAACCTGGTTGTAATTTTATACTAAAGGAATACACTTACTTCTGAGTAGACATATTTTAGATTATATTTTATGCATATTACAGCAGTATCTTCTCTGGATACTACATACATACAAATACTAAAATATTTAGAGTATATGATGCATATTATGCATAACTATATTTTATCAATTTAAAAGATTGGTATTTTCCTTTCTACTTCATGATTTTATTAACGATGTAAATCCCAAACAAAGATCCAGAAATAAAATAATGTAAGCTGGACAGTATACAGAAAGTCCATGATCTTCTGTAGGTTTTATGCAGTATTTGCTTACAGATCAGAGAGCCTTAAGACAGAAGTTAATTCAGATCAAGATGACAGCACTATGACAGGATTACTCCTTCTCTACTCATATTTTGAATGAAAAGCAACTAAAAGGGTAAGGAAAAACTATAAAATTGTAAATAGCACATTCTATCTGGGAGACCCTAGAAACAATCAGAAAAGGAGAGATTCCCCTGCCCCATAGCATTTAATCTTTTTCAACACTTTCCTCCTGAATTGTATCACTTTTAGGAGGAGAGGAAAGAGGATACTCCTCAGTCCTGCTCTCTTCTTGGAACACCACAAGGCCCCACAACAGGAAAAATTGGAAGCATGAGCTAATGCCTTTGCTTGAAAAAAAGCAGTTACTGAAAGAGTTCTCTTCCTGGATTCTCCCCTTATGAAGCATGTTAACAGCGGAAGACTCAGCCAAGTTGCCCATCATAACCCCAATGAAGAAGAGAATTTTACCTACTTGTGGTGAATAGTCAAACTAATCCCATTTCTTCCATCTGCATTGCCCAAAGAAATAGGATATACATGCAAGTGGCTGCAATAAGAAAGACAGAAATGTGTATCCAATGTGGAAGCACTAGTAATAACAGTCTCTTCCCGTTCATCTTCCTTTTTAGAGGAAAGCATCCTATGCCTTCTGGATACTTTGGACTTCACCTGTCAGCCCTGGCCCATATAGTCGGTGATCAGAGGGGGTTGCGGTCCAGAACATCTGCTCTTACCACTCCCCGCTGCCTCCTATAAAAGAATAGAAACTATGAGATTCACAGCATAGTTTTCACTATTGGGTTGCTTAGTTAAGAAATTCAGTGAAGGGAAAGGTTGGAGTAGTCGCTGCTTTGATGACAACATCTAAAAGTTTGCATTCTCCAAAACAAAAATAGTTTGAGGAAATGAAGAGAAGCAACTGCTGCCTTCAGACCTTCACTCAGTAGTTTTTTTTTTTTTTTACAGGAATAATTGGGCAAGACATTGCTCTTGTTGTTTATTGTTTGTCTCACCTAACCAGTTGGCTCCTAACCAACTGAAAGGTTGCCATGCTAAGAATGCTTTTGAAAATGCATTTTAATGCCATATGTGGCTAGTAATAAAAAAGCACCTGCAACAAAAATCAACAAACGTAGCAGTGCTAAAAAAAAACATCCATAGTTAAATACTACCAGGAATTCAAATAAGCTTTCATCCAGCACATTACAGATACTCAAGTAGATAAGTAGATGGATATCTTTGATTGGGCATTGTATACAAAGCAGACCTGGCCTTGGAGCTGATTTGGTCATAGAATTATAGAGTTAGAAGGAACCTAAGAGATCATCTTGTTCAACCTCTGCATACTACCATCCCCAATTAGCCAGGCTTTAAAAAGTGAAATGGAAGAAACTATTCCATGGTGTGACCGGCTCCTATGATTGATGGCTCTTACTGTCAAAGAGGTTCTTTCTAATGTGTAATCTAAATCTATGTCTTTGAAGGGTTATTCTGTTCTAGTCTTCTAGTTTTAGTCTGAAGTAAGTCTACACCCCATGCAATGCACCAACCCTTCAGATATTTGAAAACAGTTATCATGCCTCCTTTTTACCTTTGCTTCTATAAGCTAAAAAACTGGGTCTTTTAATTGTCCATGTAGGACTTGATTTCCACTTCTTTCATCATCTTGGTAGACCTTTTCTAGGCACCTTTTTTATATTGGAGCAGGCAGAATTGAACACAATACTCCAAGTGAGGCTGACTGAGGAAGAATAATTACTTCTTATAGACCGGACTCGGGATATGTTGAGTTTGCAATCTACTAGTACACCCAAGTCCTTTAAACACATGTTGATCTTGAGCTAGATTTTTCCTACCCTGTTTAGGTTTCTTGAATTTTTCTTATCTAGATGCATGTTTATATTTCTCCTTGTTAAATTTCATTCTGTTTGTTTCTGCCTAGTCTTCTACCCTTTTTTGCACCCCACTTTCTTTCCAAGTGTTAGCCAGCCCTCTTAATTTTGTATCATCTGAAAATTTGGCAAGCATTCTCTTGACTCCCTCATTTTATCATTTATAAAAACACTGAACAGCACCAGGCCCAGGATAGAGCTCTGTAGCATCCCATTCAATATGTCTCTCCAGGCAGGTTTGACATCTCGTACAACCACCCTCTGAGTATAATCATTGAGCCAAAAGTGGGCATCTCTAAGGATTGAGTTATCAATGCCATATTTGGCTATTTTGTTAATAAGGATGCCATGAGAGGCTGTCAGAACTTTGCTGAATTAAGATATACTTATATCCAGGGCATTTCCCCAATTGATCAGGCCATTAACTGTCATAAAAGGGAGATCAAGTTAGTCTGGCATGATTTATTTATCATTAATCCATGCTGGTGCCTGTTATTTAATGGATGTCTATCTAAATGTTCTTGAACACATTGGAGTTTCTTAATAGATTTTTGGCTAATCATGAAAATAACCTGTAATTTAACATATCATGTACCATTTTATAGAAATCTTCTGTTTTTACATAGTGGCAATGTAAGCCCTTCAGTACCTGTTGGCTATGCTGCACACATAAAAGAAACATACAAAAACATGGGAATGTTAAATTGTTCAAGTACAAGTACAATTGTTGGATTGTAATAATGCTGTCCCAAGTATATTTACTCAGGAATAAATACTGATTCTAGTCCAATTTCTTTTCAATAGATCTGCTTTGAATTATGGTTTAAAATAAATGATATCATACAGCTGTCATGGAATTGGTAAAAAATATGCTATGCAAATGAAATCGAATAGACAGATAAGGGGTAGGTCAGCAAGGAAGTTAATCTTTATGAAGGTTTTTGTCACTATAAACAAGTAAACAGAAATCTTGCCTTTTACGTTTCATCAAAGGTTCCTATATGCAAAGCTTGGATAGTCAATAGTTGTGATGATTGTAGTAAAACTAAGCTTGAACTGAAGAATTTGAGATATATATATATATAAAACACTTGCCCTCTGCCAAGGAATTGTAAACTAGATGTGATAGATAGAATAATCACTGCCCTTCACACCAGCGTACAGAATTCTTAATACTGCATAATAAGGTAAATATTCATTGATTTCTTTATTATATTTCTAAACTGCCTAATCCTGGATGGATTACAAAATCACTACCATTTTAAGAAATTATTAAAGTAACAAATACTAAAAATATTACAACAAAAATACAATTAATAAAGATCATAGGAAAAAATAATGTAAAATACACTCTTTCAGAGCCATGGTGGCACAGTGGTTAGAATGCAGTATTGCAGGCTAACTCTACCCACACATTCGGAGTTTGATCATGACCGACTCAAGGTTGCCTCAGCTGTGCATCCTTCTGAGATTGGTAAAACGAGGACTGAGATTGTTGGGGAAAATATGCTGATGGATTTTGGCGGCCTTTATGTGCCCGGGATGCCTGCAGGATCCTTGGCTTCTGGATCCAATGGTGTGTTCTTTTCCTCCCTCAAAAAAGACCCTTGAAAATAAGCCCAAGTACTTATTTTCAAGTCTAAAAGAAAATAAGACTCGGTTTTATTGTTGGAGAAATACAGTACTTTTCCCCATCAACTTTTGCTTCTCAAG
>JANHGC010007594.1:288076-298608 GCA_027560395.1 Boaedon fuliginosus
CTTTCCTTTCCTTTCCTTTCCTTTCCTTTCCTTTCCTTTCCTTTCCTTTCCTTTCCTTTCCTTTCCTGTCCTTTCCTGTCCTTTCCTTTCCTTTCCTTTCCTTTCCTTTCCTTTCCTTTCTCTGGATTTTGCCAGAGAAAGAAAAGGAAAGGAAAGGAAAGGAAACTGGCTTCTATTCTGTCATTTTAAAGTTGTTTGATTTGTTAGAGTTTGCAATTTATTTTAAACTTTGGTCATATTGGATGAATTAGACATTAAAGCAAACACGCAATGCAAGTAATATGCCTTTATTACTATTACCCTTCTCAACTTTTTAACTACTTTCTCCTGTTGGCATTTTATGATTATATTACTTTGTTGTTTGTATGTACACTGAGAGCTATGCATTGGAGACAAATTCCTTATATGTCCAATCACACTTGGCCATTAAAGTATTCTATTCAAGTAAAGTATTCTATTTTGAATTCCTTTAAGTAAAATTATAGAAATAATGCCTTGAAAATAGGTAGATAACATAAATTATTTCAGTGGACTTAGCTGGCACCTATGACACAAATATGTTCTGGGAAAAACTTACTTTCCACCCTTTCCTCATCACACATTCCTCTGCAGGCTTAACTTAGTGTTCCTACCTTTATTTTGACTCTGTCCAAGGCATCTGAACATTATTTAAGATTTATTAGTCTTTTTCACCATTACCTTAAAGGCAAGTCAGGGGAGTGCAGGCAATAGATCCAAAATAGGGATTAGCAAAAGCAAATTTCATACCAGTGTACTTATTTGCCATCTCATGGAAATGAGCACATTCTTTTAATTCAGCACTGGGTCCCAGACCCATGTAGCCCAGGAGATCTAGAGCATAAGGAATGTCTCTTTAATCTATGAATTTTGCAAATCTTAGATTCCCTTTTGAAGATGATGCAAACTCCCATATGGTTTCTTGGGGATACATGAAAAGTTGATAATTTTTTTTAATGATATGTCTCATTCTTTCCTTTGATTTTCATCTTCTCTTACCTGTTCCTTCCAATCTTTCTCCAAACTTCTTCCACAAACAGTTTATCATTCATTCATAGTTAATTTGTATATCTGCCCATCTCACAGAACAAGCCATTCTGGCCAGCTTACAAAAGTTAAAGCAACCAATCAATATTTAAAAATCATTATAATTGTTAACAACTAAAACATCAAAAACTATAAAATACTGAACAAAAATAAAAACTAGATAAAGAGATGTTAATAACAGAGAAGCCACCCCACTAGGTCATTCATCCCCATGCCTGCTGATACAACCAAGCCTTGCGGGACCTTCAGAAGCTCAGATTTTTTGTTCTGTTTTGTTTTGCTTCTGTGGGTTTTTTTATGTTTGCTTAAATAAATAAAAAAAATTTTGAAGAAAAAAAAAAGAAGCTCAGATGAGATGAGGCCAATTTCACCTGAGGGCGGAGAAGATTCTACAATGCAGGCTTCACCAGTGAAGGCCCACTGCTTAGGGGCTTTTTAGTGAAGCTCCCTAGATGAAGGAACGTGTAACATGCCATCTCTGTTGAATCTGGTGGGACAGGCAGATGAAACTGGGGAGAGGCAGTCTTTCAAATAACCTGGTCTCATGCCATGAAGGGCTTTAAAGGTCAATACCAGCACCATGAATTGGACCCAGAAACAAACTGGTAACCAGCTCATGAAACACAGTGTAACTTGCATTCTGCAAGAAAAACAAATAATTGAATGTGCTGCTGCATTTTGCCCTCCTGAAGTTTCCAGGTATCCTTCAAGAACAATCCCATATACAACATAGTTCTCCTTATTCCTTCTGTTAGTGCCACTGTTGTAGTTATTTACGTTTAGGGCATTGCGCACACATTCAAATTGGAAGGGCTTTGTCACTTGGTCACATGTTTATTTTTATATCAGTACACTACTTTCTAATTCTAAAGTTTGACATCTGGATTGTAGATCAGGATTCAGGATAATTTAGTAATTTGTTCACACCAGTAAGACAGTAACAAGCACATTTTTACTGTGGGTTTCATTGAGGATCCATTTGTGCTACATTGTCAGCCTAGAAAATATTTTGTTTAATCATTCATAAAAGCTTCTTTTAATCAATTATGAGGAGGTTTATTTATTTATTATTTATTTATTGGATTTATATCCCGCCTCTCTTCACCCCAAAGGGAACTCATGTAAAATGTATTTGTAAACATACATTGGAATTTCTATTTTTCAGGTTATCTCGAAACAAGCAGTACTCCAGTACTGTACTTGGAAATATCTCATAGCCTGCAATTTCAGCTGCTATCTATAATTTCCTCATTTCTTTAACGATCTACCACAGGAATGACAATGTTCAGGAGATTTCTTAAGAAATTCTGGGAAAACTGCTTTATTCTTGGCTGACCGTTCACACTATCTTAACTATGTCAATATATCTGTCTATAGGTTGGCATGTGTACAAACATGTTATTAGAAGTGCCAAAAATAGATGCTTCACAGAACAGTGTTAAATGTTTTAGATGTTTTATCTGAGTTATAGCCCAATATAACACACTTAAATTTTCAGCTTACTTTATAGAAGAACAGTTGTACCCAATAAAATAACAGTTTTAGCCTCTGTGTATAGTTCTGAGTGGTCAGGACTCCAGATTTTCATCAGTGAAGGCTTATACAGGAATCTAGATTGACATTCATCCTGACTTTTTGACATCACTGTAGAAAGCTATCTAAAAACCATTCCTGATCATCTATTATCCATGGGAATACAGATTCTGAACTTGTCAGTGAGACAAAACACTTGTGAATAGAAGTAACAAGAGGGACCCACAAGGAATGTTAAATGTTTCAGAATGCTCATCTTTGTATAAACAGAGAAACATTCCAACTAGCAACATTCAACTTTAAGATACTCCATTTCTCCTCTCCCCCTGTTTTTCATTTTTTGTTATTTTCTTTGTTCTAAACCATAGTTATGGATGCTGAACATTTTCAATCTACACAGAATTGCTTTCTTTAAAAAACTGTGTTCTGCAATTTTAAAAGTGTTTTGAAGATTGAGCAATGGTACAATTGTTATTTTATTTCAAATTCTGAACTAAATGCTCTTATAAGGATCTCCTTTGGGATGATAATGTGTATTGCTTCAATTTTCTTAAAATGTAAGAAGCCTGGTCTTCCTATTGTTTCACTTCAAAAGAGGGTCATGGACCTACGCTCCAAAATCCTCCCTTGACAGTAACTTTAATTTTATATTGTTGATTCACAAAATGGCTGCATCAAAATATGAGCACAGTTGAGGCCCAGTCTAAGAAGGATCTCAAAACCAATAAACGTTCAGGTCCAGCATAGCAAGCAAGCAGAAAAACAGAGGACAATTTAACTCTTATGAATGTGGGCCTTACCCAAACTTTGATAAGGATATTTCCAAATCACTTTTAAAACATAGTAGGAATGACTATGTATTTGGGTAGACAGTCCAGAAAGAAGTGTATGCCTGACAGTCCAGGTAGAAAGTGTATGCCTGCAATGAGAATTAAAAGTTTACTCAAAAGCAAAAACAAGCAGGGACCTATGGGGTAAGCAGCAGTATAGAAAGTTGTTGGAGGTGGATGACCATCTCAATCATAGTAGCAAAGACATTATTTCATGCTGTGAGAAAAATACAATGTTAAACCTACCTTGCATTTTACTAAGAAAACTACACAGGAAGATAATAGAAAACTTTTGACCATACAATGCCAGATGATGGACCCATCAGTTTGGATGTCATTCACTATGCTACTAAGGAAGAGCTGAGGATATTTTTAGAACAGTAATGATGTTTATGATATGGTTAAATTAAAGCCTTCCGAACATTTAGTTGCTAATGTCATGCAGGAAAAGAAAATCCAAAAGTCAAAGAAAGAATTACATTGGGAACTTGGAACATAAGAAGCATGAACAAGAGCCACACAGCGAAAGATGAACTCAACCAACTGCACATTGACATTTTAGGCATCAGCGACTTGGAATGGCCTGGAATTGGACACTTTCGGTTAGAAGATTGTGCTGTTTATACTCAAGATACAAAAATCAAAGAATGGCACTGCTTTCATAGTCAGGAAGGATATAGCAAAGACAATGGCCAAATATTATCAATTAAACTTTGTGGACAAGCTTTTAAAATAATACTTTATTCATGTTTATTCTCCAACTACTGAAGCGAAAGAAGAGTAGGTTGATCTGTTTTATGATCAAATTCAACATGGAATAGGCAGAACAAGCCAGCAATATTTGTACTTATGTGTTACTTTTCAACTCCTCCCGTCAGGATGCTGCTATAGAGCATTGCTTGCTAAAACAACAAGACACAAAGACAGCTTTTTCCCTTGTGCCATCACTCTGCTGAACACCTAATTCCCACAGTACCATTTTATGTCTAAGGATATCTACCCATTCAGTATGGCTGTATTAGTATTATCGTTTTCATCTTTTCTACTACTCATCTTTTCTACTGGTTATTTAGTATCCTATGACTATCACTAAGTGTTGTATTTTTATGATTCACAATGAATGTATTATAACAATGATCATGATTTATCACTTATATCTTTATGTACACTGAGAGCTTATGCACCAAAAACAAATTCCTTGTGTCTCCAATCACACTTGACCAATAAAGAATCCTATCCTATCCTATCCTATCCTATCCTATCCTATCCTATCCCATCCCATCCCATTCCATTCCATTCCATTCCATTCCATTCCATTCTTCGTTGGAAACCTGAAAATAGGCCAAGGAAACAGAAATGAAGCAAGAGAATAGTTACCAATTTCTACAATTCCAATTATTTATAACAGCGGTCCCCAATCTTCGCAGTTTGGTGGTTCAGCTGGGGAGGGGAGGAAGAGGGGAACTGGGCCACACAAGCAGCAGGCCAAGTGCGCGCGCGCACACACACACACACAAAGCTCTTGCACGAACGGTGGGCCAGTGCACATGTGCGTAGCTCAACTTGTGTGAGCAACGGGATGGTGCACACATACATGAATGCCCACTGGCCTGCCACTCAGGAAGTTGAACTGCATATGCATATGTGTGCTCCAGCCATCTACTCCCACAGTACAGTAGTGGGCCTTGGCCCAGGAGTTGGGGACCCCAATTTATAATATTCATTGCTAATATATTCTTCCAACAACCAATGTAGATGGATATCACTAAGTAGAGTATTCATATTTTAAGGGTGTACGGGATACAAGAATCAGCAGAGACAGTCCAGGAGCATATGCAATTTCCAAGTCAAGCTAAATCAGAAGAAGGCCAAGAGGTTTCCATAATATGATATTGAATATATACCCACTATTTTGAAGAGGAATGTAGAAATCACTTTGAATTCTTGAATGTCATTGAAAGTGAACCAGGGGAACTGTGGAATTAATTTAATGAAGTTGTTAAGGATGAATGTGAAAAGAGACTGTGAAACACGAAGAAACAAAAGAAAGCAAACTTGCTATCAAAACAAATCATGAAAATTGCCATGAAAAGAGAAACCAAAGCCAAGAAAGACAAAAATCTCAGAAACAACCCTAATAAATAATTTCACAAAACTCTGTAAAGACATTAAAAAAGAAAGTCTTCCAAAAAATCTACAGACTCAGAAGAAGGTTCCAACTTCAAATTAGCATCTTAAAGGATGCCAATAGACATATAGTACTGATTGAAAGATTAAAGCTGGAAGAAATAAACTTAAATTTTGTACAGTAGAGATGTACACAATCTCTACTTCTAGTTCAAGAACTTCTAGTTCTAAAATACAGGGTTATATCATGACTCTGTTCATTACCAAATCAAAATGCTATGAGAATTGATGGAACATCTATAAAATTTTGGCAAGCACTGAAAGAAGAATCTGTAAAGATTTTAACCAAACTGTGTCAGCAAATTTGAACAATGACACGGTAGCTAAAAGATCTATATACCAATACCAAAGAAAAGAGACTTGACAGAGTCTAAAAGTTATTGTCTGCTAGTCTTATTTTCACATCCTAGCAAAATAATGCTTAGGATGATTCAATATAAGTTAGAAGAAGCAGAATAAAAAGAATATTGATGAATTTGAACTATGATGTTGCAGAAGACTCCTTGAAATACATTGGATAATGAAGAAAACAAACAAATGGTTAATAGAACAAATAAATTCAGAGTTCTTACTCAAAACACAAAGTCAAACTCTCATATTTTGGACACATTATGCAAAGATCTAGGTCTCTGGTGTAGTCTATAATGTTGGGCAAGTTGGGAGGAAAAAGAAAAGGACAACCAGAATCAAAGTGGATAAACTCAAGGACCTGAAGGACCAGGTTGGGGCCAGATCATGTTTAAGAAAATCTACTATATGGTTTTAAGAATCAACAGCAGCCTGATATCACATCATTATCTTATATTTACTTATATTTGTAAAATAGAAACCATTCTGATTTTTTTCATCTTCTCTTTTCTTTATTCCCATAGCACCTCATTGCTGCTTGCTATTCACCCCAAAGTTTGGAAATGACTTCTTTCTTACCCTTCTCCATTCCAGACACTTTGGGGGCATCTTCCATTTTATTTTCCTTGCTGCTGATTTTTTTTCCCTGCCTCTACTGAATCTCTTCATGGTGCTGGAATTGCAAGATTGTTCTTGCTGCAAGAACTGCTCTCAGCTTGCACTTCTGCCTCCTGCACTACAGTTGCTAAGGTTCTGGGATCTGTCTCCTGGTCACTGTGAGCCATGGATATGTGCTGTTACGTCTTGTGTTTGCCTCACTGGTTCTGGCCTTCTACTGTTTGGCTTATGTTGCTCCTCTTTTTTCTGGTAGATTGGTATAGCTGCCTCCGTTAGGTTGTTTGAGCTAGCTCTGGTCCTTTGGCCAGAGTGGCTTCATCACTATTCAATTTCAATTTCAATTTTATTAGATTTATACCCCGCCTCTCTTCACCCCGAAGGGGAACTCGAGGCGGCAATGACTATCAGTAATAAAAGGGGTGGAAAAGAAATTTTATTTATTTTATTTTATTTATTAGATTTATACCCTGCCTCATTTCCCCAATCAGGGGGACTCGAGGTAGCTAACAACAGTTAAAATAAACATATTATAATATAAAAAAAATCTAAAAAACACAATCCATCCATACAAACATTCACCTATCAAAACCTTCAAAAAATAGTGGGGGGGGCACATCAATTCCAGGCCTTCCGACAAAGCCAGGTCTTCGTGGCTTTTTGGAAGGCCATCAAGGTGGAAATCATCCTAATCTCTGCAGGGAGCTGGTTCCGGAGGGTCAGCGCTGCCACAGAGAAGGCTTTGGCGTGGGGGCCCGCCAGCCAACATTGTTTGGCTGATGGGACACGTAGTAGGCCCTCTCTGTGGGTCCTAACTGCTAAATGCTGCTAATATTATCCTAGTTTTGCTACCCATTTCCCATCAAGGTGGTGCAATTGCTCTGTAGTTAAGATGCTAGCTGGAAAAACCAACAGCTCCACTGGAGACCCGAATGTTGCTCAACAGGGTGAGCTCCCATCTCTGTCTAGCTCCTGCCCACCTAGCACTTTGGTGGGGAGGAAACAATGCTCCATGTTGTCATGCTGGCCACATGACCATGGAAACATCTTCAGACAGCACTGGGTCAATGATCTTGAAATGTAAATGAGCGCTGCCCCCTATAGTCGGTTATAATTAGTGCATTAAAATCCACAGGCACTCCTTTCCTCCCCTTCTTCCCATCAGCCTATAGGTTTTTCCTACTTCTTGTTCCCTACCTCTTTTCTGCAGCCTTTTCATGCCACAATCTTTTCTTCCACTCTCCTCCTCTTCACTCAACAGATCCACATACCTTATACCATCCTTTTGATCAGTGGTGGTGGTGGTGGTGATGGCAACAGTATTTGGCTTTTGAAGCAAGATAGATTTATTTTGAAGGCAGGAAAAGGTACAATGCATTTTCTGTTGGAATTTCCACCTAAAATGGGAGCCAGTTTGGTGTAGTGGTTAAAGCACCAGCTGGAAACTGGGAAAATGTGAGTTCTGGTTACTCAACTCTCCAGTCATCCACTCAACCCTATCTCAGTTCTGCCCAACTTACAGGTTGTTCTTGCAGGAAAAATAGAGGGGGAAGTTGTGTTGGATATGTTCTCTACCTTGAGTTATTTGTAACAAATGAACAAATAAAATACACCTGAAATGAAAACTAGGGCACTTCTACACTTTTCCCTTTCTGCTCCTAACTGGCAATAAGTCAAAAAAGAAATAAATAGCTAGTGCATGCACACAAACACACACACAACCTAATTTCTGTCAGTGTTTCAATGAAACTCCCCATTTCCATCCAGCACTCAGAATATGGCTTCCAAAGCTGACACTGATTGTCGGTAAGGTGGGAGGATATTGCATTCCTCCTCACTAAATGCTTCTGCCAAGTCTCTGTACTCCTTAGGGACTGTGTGGTCGCCTGGCAATTGTTCTATCGCTGCATTAGCTGTTTCTAATTGGAGGCTGGCCCCTGTCCAGAGGGAGTGGAGGCAGGGGTTCAAAGCCTATTATGATTTTTCTGTATCCATCTTCCCACCTGATTGTTCAGCCATGCAAGCCCCAATATGGCAGATTCTGTCATTTGGGGGGGCTACATTAAATCTGTCAACAATAAATAAGCCTCTAGGTAGCAGCACCTGTCAGTGCTGCACCTGTTTATTTATTTATTTATTTATTTTATTCAGTTTATACCCTGCCTCTCTTCCCCAATCAAGTTGGCACCTGCAGGGGGAGATGTTGTCTCACCCCTATAAAAGGAGCGTGCGTGCTTCTCCATCTTTAGATTGTGCCTTGCTTTACTTACAGTAAGTATGTAGTCTCTGCTGAGACATCTTTTTCCCCTATCCCTTTACCTTTTTATCAATAAATATTTATTCTGGAATATGCTGGTGTTGTGTAGCTGATCCAAAGATCCTGACCTCAATTACAAGCATCAACAAAATCATATGAGCTCCCTGTGCTTCCCCATCTTGAGCCTGACAGGTTCTGCTACTTGGGTGGCAGGGGTTCCCCCAATTAAAGTCCTATCCACTTGTTCAAACAGAATGGGGCACACTAAAGGCTTCGTCTTTATCCCCAATTGCTAAACTATAGGGATCTAATTAGGCACCGGGTGCACCCGTATCTATTATTGCTTCTAATTCCCCCTGCTCCCCAGTCTCTGGTACACTTAATTTGGGTCTTTACTACAAAAAGGTGGATGACTCCACTCACCATCAGGTCATTCTCTCCACTGACAGCTCCTGGAGGAATTTCTTTAGCCAGAGGTTCCTCACCCTCATCTTCGGGATGGGGGACCTCTATGGCTTGCTGGGTGAATCTGCTTGTGTCCAGTGGTTTCCTTGGCATTTGTCTTCCTCTGGTTGCCAGAGTTGGTCAAGGCTGTGGGATGGCCCCTGCGTCCTGCTTGATTGTAACTGTAGCACTTGATGGTTCCGGGTTGCTGAGAAGGAGGCTGTTCAGGAGGCTTTGCAGGAGATCGTTAGCCCAGGGGTTCACCAGCCCAGGGGTCTCCTCACTTGTTTCTCTGGAGGGGTCTTTTGATGTGGGTAGATCTCCTGGTCCATTGCTATTGCCGTTGTATACCAGTCCTGCAATTGTTCTGGTACTCCTCGAATGCTACAAGCTTTCCTGACCTCTTGATCAATGGCTTCTTTAAAGTAATGGAGGAGGATTCGATTGGACCAGTGTCTGAGATTACCTGCCACTCTGCTGAACTCCCAGACAAACTCTTTGATGGTGCAGTTTCCTTGCTTCATATTTTTACGATGTCTTTGTTCTCATTTCTGCAGTCTGTGTCTAAAACTGGCCCTAAGCAGCTGGACAAACCCATTTGCATCATCCAGTTCAGCAGCCCCTTCATCATGCAGTTGGGCTATCCAGTCAGCTGCATCACCTTTATTCATTCCCTCAGCAATTGCTGATATGAGGTCATGGTATGACTGATACTGATCAATATATGCCCAGACTCGATTTAGGAAATAGGCCAATTTCCCTGGGATTCCATCAAAGTTTGCCCTGAATCTGGGTGGCTGTATGACTGCAAAAGGAGCTGGTTGTCCTGAAGGAAGTGCTGCTAGCGCAACCAGCAGTGAGGCAGGGACCTGTTGTTGCACCGCCATGGGCTGTTGGGCTGGAACCAGCTGCTGGGCTGGAACTGATTGTTGGGCCAGATCCGGTCTTGGGATAGGAATCTGTGGTAATTCCAGAGCTGTAGTCCACTGGTATTGCACCCACCCCTGGCTGGGATAGAAGTTCCAGCCAGGGGGAATATATTCAGTGGGAGGCAGCATAAAAGCTGGCTGGTGAGGAGGGGTGGCTGGCCGCTGTAGCATCCCATTACGGGTGGCAGCCATTGTCTCTCTTTCACAGGATGGACTAAGGATGTTGGGCACATCCTTCTGTCTTCCCTGGCCAAATAGAAACAGGCCGTTGCCACAGTGTAGCCACCGGCTACCCCAGGCTCTGGAAAGGTGAACTTGGGTTAA
>JANHGC010007594.1:308491-324201 GCA_027560395.1 Boaedon fuliginosus
ATGGAAAATTAATATGTATAGAGGATATTAAGAATGCAAGTGTATAACCCAACAGACTCTGTATGGAACAAAAAGTTTTAAATATTTGTTTTATTTGGAAAAATAAAAAAAGTATGTTTGTGTGTGTGTGTGTATGTATATATATATATATATATATACACACACACTATATATAGTGTTCCAAATGACTTTCTTTATGACAGCTTGCTGTACTAAAAGTATTTTTGTCACATTCTGTTCAAAACCATTCTTGTTTTTACAAAGCCTAAATGATACGAACTTGTTCAAGCTCGCATGGTACTTGTCCAAGAAGTTTGTTCAAGCTGTTTTCAGGTTTCTTTTGCTATCACAGATGTTATTTTTACAACAGAATTTATTAAAATTCTGATTTTAATTCTTACACAGTTTTATAGAATTGGATACATGTACTTCTTTTTAAAGGTTCTTAGTAATGGGTCATCTGCAAGAATCAACTTATTTGTCTAAATGGGAGTTGAATATAGTTCAATAAAGAAATGCATCTACTGTTTCTGATTTATTATTCATTTCAGTTCTATTTATGCATTTATTGGGAAAATCAAAAATGCCTTTTCCTCTGTCTGGTGTAGCTGTCAGGCTTCAGACAGGCCTTTTTTCAGCCATATATCCTGAGTTGGAAACTTAACTTTATCGCATCTCTGAAAAACATTCATTTCCAAAATCCTCAACATGAGCATGATGTAATTAAAAACTTGTTGCACATCATTTTTGCATTGTTCAGGACATTTTACTGTAGTGTTAATATCTTAATTTCAATTCATTTTATGATTGCCTTTCTATTTTTATGCCTTACTGCATAGCTCTATTTCTGGGAATACTTTCTTTTGTTTTTCTATTTGCATACCTGTCAAGTACAAGCCTAAGTAAACGATGAACTGTCACTCTCCTCAAACTAGTGCATTCTCACAAGTTATAATTGAATACATGAATTACATCTGTTAGCTGTATTAGTAATTCTTATTTTCCATCCTTTTATAATTACAGTAGAGAAGTATAGTTATTATTCAGTTCTCAAGGTTCTAATTATACCATGCTTCTAGCAAAAATAGAAAGTATGAAGTCCTACGTGGTGCACATTTCCTGTGCTTATCACCAATAATAAATGATGAAAGTAATTTAGTACATGGGACTGAATGTTACTGATTACATATATGTGTAACATGATGAATGATTCATGTATCTCATTGTGCTCAGGTTAATTTATTTTGAACTCCATTACTGTTGTATATTTCAGAATCTCAGACTAGCGTGCAAGATTAGTTAATTCTAAACTTCATAAGTAGAATATGTTGTTCACCCACCAGGAATTATAGTGAAATATATCAAACCATGACTGTTCGATTATGGCACTTTATTATAATTTGTTGCTCTTCTCTTTTCAGGATTATGCAAAAGAAAGGTATGGAATATTGCCAATGATACAGTCACAGGAAAAACCAGGTCAGTTTCAAAATTCTGTAAAACATACAGAGAAGTAGTCAGTAATACAATAAGAAACATAGTGCTGATCGTGGCCTCAAGTTAGTTTTGTTTCCAGCTTCGGTGGAGGCAGTTTGAGCTTTTCCGATATTCTCAGGAGAATCTTCAGCCAACACAACATACATGCACACTTCAAACCCAAGAATACACTAAGGCAGAAACTTGTCCACCCCAAGGATAAAACACCCAGACACAAGCTGAGCAACGTGGTACATGCAGTACAATCCAGTGAGCCATGTGCAGATCTGTACATTGGGGAAATAAAACAACCACTTCATAAATGCATGGCACAACATGCATTTATAACAAACACATCAGGGCTAGATTCAGCAGTCCATCTGCATTTAAAAGACAAAGGCTACTCTTGAAGACAGCAAAGTCAACATTTTGGACAGAGAGGACCACTAGTTTGAAAGAGGGGATAAAAAGGCCATCTATGTCAATATTGAACAACCCTCTCTCAACTAACAGGGAAGGATATGACATTATCTATCTCCAGTCTACAACACAGTCCTTTCAATAGTTGCAAGAAGTCTCCACACCCATTTACACTACTCAGGTGATCCTGATGACACAGATAAATCTCCAGTGGTTCCAATGACTTTTTAAAAGAATGAAAATGACTAGCTGTCTGCAAGAAGTACAAATCGCCTCGAGTTCCCCTGAAAGGGGTGAAGAGAGGCGGGATATAAATCCAATAAATAAATAAATAAAATAAATAAATCATTCCTTTCCCCACCATTTTAGAAAATACGTTACTTATTTTAGCAATCAAAACTTGTGGTATTATCAGTGATAAAATATCTTATACAAACTTTCTTTAAATGTAATATTCAAAGTAAATTTAATACTCTTCTCAGCAATGATATTCTCCTTTTTGCATCATATTGCTGCATTCAAAATGTGAATCTATTTAATTAGCCAAAATAGTTAATTTTCAGATGAAACAGATAATTTCATCTTTAAAGCTAGTATACTTTCTTGAGAATACACATTATTGTTTGACTCTACTCCTTACCTTTCTACCCACATTTATATTGTACAGGTTTATATTTAGGTTTCATATTTATATTATACTTTCAGTCTGAAAAAAGAAAATTGCATGTTTTTCCAGGTAAGTAAGTTAGGAAAAGAGGAATTATTTATTTAATATACCAATCTAGTATTATATCATTAGGGAAATTCCTGCTGATAATCCACTTTCCATCTTTTTAATTAGTTAAGAGTCCCAAGGTATTAAATAATATTTTCTATCAATTACATTACTGAATTATAACCTAATTAAGTAACCTTATCCAAAGTAATGTTCTTAACAAATGATTTAATAAGGGCATCCAATTACATTATCACATTTCTGTAGAATGTGGAATTCAAAAGTTGCACATTTCTCTGATTAGACTTGAGAATTCTCAGCTACACAGTGTAGTTCATGTAAGTGCTAAATGTAGCAATGTAGTAAAATAATAAACTAGTCTTTCTGCTTTAATTTGAGGCCATTTTTACATATATTGAGCTACTGAATTAATTAGTTTTAAACTTTTCTAAAATGAATGGCTCTAATCAGGTCTCTGAAGTAAAGCTAAGGGATGATTCCTCCCCCCCACCCCCAACAAAGCCATGTGGAAGGCTTTGTGCCATTTTTATGTGTTGATGTGTTTCATGTCCAGATCTGAGATTGAGAGAGGCTTTAAGGACAGCAAATCCAGCTAGTCATTGCAGTACCATGGATAGCACTGAGTAAGAGGTGATCTATAGCAGGGCTTTCCAACCTTGGCAACTTTAAGACTTGTGGACTTCAACTCCCAGAATTCCTCAGCCAGCTTTTCTGGGAGTTGAAGTCTTAAAGTTGCCAAGTTTGGAGACCCCTGTTCTAGGCCTTCTCTGAAACTAATTTTTATCTATAGTAAATTATAGTTTCTTTAAGCAAAGATTCTCCATATCACCAAGCAGGCAAACGTTCCATTAGTCTCATTCAGCATCCACAATGGCCCCAAACCTCATACGACAGCTGCCTTGCTCAAATGTTAATTGAGTGTAAGAAAAAGCTTGTAAAAATGGTGTATTCCAGCATATGTGAACAACACATGTGTGTCTGCTTTGTCAGGAAATCTTATCCAGTTGCTGGCTCCTTGTCTGAGTTCACATAGAAAAAAAAGACACAGATGTTTTGGGGCTTAATGGTGTCATGAATTGTGCATGTGTGGAGTTTCCCCCTAAGATACTGTAATATATTTATGGGGAAAAATACATTTTTAAAAATTCTTCAATTTCTTCAGGTCATACACATGTGTTTCATAACTTTTAGTATTTATTTAGAATCCATTAGTCAAATAATGTATCACTTAAATCAGGCAATTCTCCGTTCACATCCCAAATTACAGTCTCACTACCTCTGGAATACCAGTTTGGGACAACTGAGAAACATCTGGGCTTTGTAGATCAAGGACCTTGTTTTAAATAAAAATTTACTATGGATTTCCATTTCATGCATTATCCATTAAGAGTGGTATTCAGCATTACAAGGGAGGAGAGCTATTTACTGGGCCATATCTCATTGTGTAGGACACTTTGGACCATTGGTTTAGTTATTCTCTAAAAACACTGGCCTGCCAGAGATTCCTGTCTAATGCTTATTAATCCACTTGCAAATCCCATGCTGAACAAGTTTAATAAAGCAGAAAACAGATGCCATCAATCATGTGAACCCATCACACATCTGTGGTAAATTCAAAGAGATTAAGCTTTTCTTGGGGAGGCGGGGAACTCAAGGTCTCTCCCTATAAAATTTTAGAGAATACCCAGAATATCAACACAACTGGCTTACATATATTATCCATATATTCTTCTTCCACAAACACACTTCCCCTTTTATTGTTAATCCTCCTTTTATTTGCAACCCTCCTCTTCCTCTGATATTCAGATCTGTTACCGTGCGTGTGCATGTGTGTGTGTGTATGTGTGTCCTGTTATGCTTCTGAATTTGCCTAAATTGCCAGTCTGAACATTGACACATACACTGAATTGCTGATGTTTCAAAATAGGAAAGACCAAACGGAATCTACTCAAAATTTCACAAATAAATAAGTAAAGCATACATGCACACTCCTTATGCTTCTCCTGTTGCAATGTGAACAATGTTGCTCAATGTTACACAAACGCAAAATATTAGTAAGAACAAAACTTGAGCAAAACAAGGAAGACATTTTCACCCTGTGCCCCTCTTACTAACCTTTTGGCTAAGCCTAAAATAATGGTACCATCTCTTCCGTTTCCCAGTAAAGTTGCTATGCACAAGACAATTTGTGCTGGAAGTACTTCTGAATAGTGCATGCAACAAACAGGGTCATATTGGATTAGCCTTGGGAAGTATTATGTTCTTGTCCCAAGACTGGGACAAGAATTGTGTTGCTGAGACAAAGGCCAACATACCCCTTCCTCCCCCTATTCCATTTTTCAATGTGCCTGGCCCTTTCTATCTCAGTGCTGCCCTAGCTTTTGAGGGGCATGAAGAGACCCATATTCTAGAAAGTAGAGGGAGGGGCAAAGACAAAAACAGCCCTTGTCTTTGTCTTCGCACGTAACTAAAACCAAGTAGAGTTTAGACTCTAGCTCTGGAGTTACTAATTTTCCACATCAGTCACATTATATATTATTTGGTAGTTAGTTTATGAGGTTTCTGGGACCACACACAAGCCTTTCAGGGTCCAACTGTGATGTTCCTCCACCATATGCATAAGTCAGGTTGATTGCCACTGAACAGAACAGTATTGTCCATTGCTCAGGAGGCAGCAGGTGAGTTGGGGACAATGGCCTAGCCCATTTGTCATATGCAGCCTTAATGTTAAATGGGGGTAGGTTGAAGAGTAAAAGTCTACCCCATAAGCAAGTACCTAATTCAGTGGTCTTGTTAAAAGTTTGCTCCATATTAGTGTGTCAGTGTGTGCATGCAGATATGAATACATATCTATGGCCAGGGAGGCAATTCCCTGAATCTGCAAATTTCAAAATGTATTTCTGTGACTTTCATTTCATCTGCTTTTCTTGCCTCGCTCTCAGATTGCCCTTCCTTCTCCCCAAATGTTCAGATTTCATCTACAAAACCAATAAATGCTATAATTAAGCCCCCAAAGTATTGTTGTTGCCAATGCCCCCATGCGTTTTTATGTGCAAAGCAGAGCACAAGAGCCAAAACAGATCCATGGCCATGCAAGCTGCTTTCAGCAGCAGCCGTTCCGTCCAGTCGAGCGCTGGTGGTGGGGCTCTTGCCAGGGCACACATGTGGAATAGATTATCCACCATGGCTTGCAGCAGCTTTTCTCCCTGCCACTCACCTCTCTGCCCGTGTGACAGAGGAGATGGCAAAAGGTTTTCACAGCTGGAATAAATTGAGGGGTAGGGGAAAGAGGGGAGAGTTGAAAGAGACAAAAAACAACAACAACACACTGAGCTCAAGATGGAAGAAAGATGGTATTAGCAAAGGTAATGGAGAAAAGATGTGCCTCTGTGCATGCGCGTGGGAGAGAGCGTGGACTTTATTTCCAGTCTGTTTGTTTGGTCTTGCCCACACAGGGTGAATATTGTGTAGTGGCTCACCTCCAAAATTCTTCCCAGCAGGCTCCTTGAATCCAAATGACAGAGAAAGGAGCAAAAGAAGTGGTTAGTAAATATAGAAGATGAAAAGGAAGAGAAAGCACAGAGAATTCCATGGTTTTGTAGAGAATGCAAAAAGAGCAAGATAGCAAAAGAAAAATGGAGGGAGGTTTATTTACACCATAATTGAATTTGGCCATATAGTCTTAGAGCAGGGGTGTCAAACTGGTGGCTAGTAGGCCGGATGCGTCACATGAAGGCTGCGCCCACTCCAGCTCTACGAATGAGGAAAATGTTATGAAATGTCATGTGATAACTATATGATGCGGCAGGTTTGACACTCGTGTCTTAGATAGAGGGAAGATCTCCAGGAAAATCTGTAAAGATCCCTGTATATTCCTTGGCCCAATTTTAAAGTAATCCAGGAATGGGCCTCTGAAATCTCGCCTTAAGACACATGTAGTTATGTTTGTATTATAAACAGAGGCAAAGGTAAACATGTCAAACATTGTTGTACTATGATGGCAAAAATTAAAAATGAAACAGAAAATGGAGATTCTAACTGCTCACTAAAATGGCCATGTCTGTTCCAGACAAAGAAGAGTTAACAGCCACAGATTGAGAGCCTGTATGAGGTCATGTAGTTCAACAGATGGTAGCTAAAAAGTGTTGTGTACTGTGCTTACCTTTTTGCCCAGATCAAGGCAAACATCTAACAGCTGGCAACTTTGTCCTGCTTAAAGGATCTTCTGACTTCTACCCTTTCTGTGTCAAGCAATGCTGTCTGGAAACTCTGGGAGTTGTAGTCCTAAAGCATCTGGAGGGCATCAAGTTGAGGAAAGCTAGTCCTATGGCATAATAAAAATATGTTGATCTTTTGTGGTTGCATTCAATCATGTCACCCCAAGACAACAGCAGCATATTTAGTTCAGATTTCAGGCCAGGCACATTTTTGCTGCATGACCAGTAGAAATAAGGAAATTACTAAGTGAGCCACTTTGTGGAGTAAGCAGAATAAATTACCGTAAATAAATAAAGACCTTTTTTAGTCAAAATCATTTGCTATGAGTTTCAATGCAGACAATGCAGATAATATGTCGTGTACAGGTGTCTTAAACTCGCAGTGGTACTGTGGGCAAAACTCATACCGTATGTCTGCATTCATTTTTCTCCAGCATAATTGGTTAGTTGTAAATCTGAACTGCATTTTTGTCTTTTTCCTGCATAACCTTTTATAAACTAGTAACTTGCCTTTACATTAATATAAATATGCAAATAGGCAGCTGCAGTTTGGTTGACAAGTATGCTAAAACTAAACTTGACACAATTTCTCTTGAATAACTTCACTGAAATTACATGGAAAAGAATACCTAAAGAAGCCATCCATTTCTCTGCTAATTCCTTCTATTGCCCCACTGGGGGAAGATCTCTACCCTCCCCCTCCATCTGGTCCCCACTCCATCATAAGCTTTAAATTGTTGGTCATTAGTCACTGAGCTATTTACTCAACTTTCTCATCTGAACCTGTCATGCTTCAAACTCGCCTGGGGCTGAACCTCCCACCAGGCCCCGATACATCTGTTTTAGGAAATCGTTCAGTAGTGTTGACCTATAATGCCATTTTGATAGGCTAGGCCCAACTTAGCCAGTGTGCTCTGGGATCCAACACAAATCACCAGACAGAAAAATGTAATTCATAAGCAAAAGATTTTATTATTTTCTCTCTCCTCCCATCTATAGCTCATCATCCCGCCAGAATTTGTAAAAGGCTAGAATTCAAATAATAGCACATCTTAATAATATTATCCCTTGTCATGGGTATAAAAATCTCCTCTTGCACTGCAGCATTTGAAAGTCTATTAAGTATTAAGGATTCAAGAGCTCCAGGGAAAAAAAGAGACCTTTTTATTTTTTTTATTTTTTTAATATATATATATATATATACACAAAGAGAGAGAGATTGGATTTATTGGCCAGTCATCAGCAGAAAATAATGAGGGCATCATGAACTGATTTTTTTTACTGGAAGATATCACAAAACATAGGAAAATACATTATGGATATGATTGCAGGTGTATTTGGGATAAGGATGGACAATATGTAAAGATGAGGAATCAAGGATCAAAAAACTTGGGAAAAGCTTATACAGTTTGTACTTAAGAAACCACAGGCACCACTCAGAATATCTAAATATAAATAGGGGCCAATAGCCCACATACATATCTCAACAGATTTTGTCTGAATGGAAAAGAAACTCATTTTTCTTTCTATGGTGGAAAGTGGGACATCTTTTTCAGAAAACAGAGTAGGCCCACTTTAAAGCAGAAGTGTCAAACCTGTGTCATCACAGCAGGGCATCACGTGATGTATCTGGACTTTTTTCCCCTTTGTTAAATCCAGGCGGAGTGGGGCCAGCGCGTGACATGTCCGGCCCACGGGCCGCAAGTTTGACAGCCCTGCTTTAAAGATACAAATCTATAAAGGAATAACAGTAAGAAAAACACCCATCAATGCATCCTGCTTGCACAGCAATCAGATGAAACATAGAGATTGGCTGGCTGTCACAGTCTTTTCCCTCTGAAGTGACATGTAATATATTAGCAATTAGATTACATTTATATTTAATTTATATTTGTACTGTATTTGTCATGTAGAGTGTGAGGCTGGGATCTTACGAAGAAGCTACATACGATAGGATCAGGATAAATCATGATAGCCTTTATTTCAGGGTAAAGGGATAGAAGATTATTTCATGTGAAATAACATAGCTAGATAGCCAAGAACTGAGGAAGGAGGGGCATGCAAGCCCTTTATTTATTTGTTTATTTGTTTTTTTATTTATTTGTTTATTTATTTATTTATTTATTTATTTATTTATTTTGTTGGATTTATACCCTGCCTCACTTCCCCAGTCAAGGGGAACTTGTTATATAGAGGGTGTGCCGTATTTCCCCCTACAGGTGCCCAGATGCAGCTGTTGACTATGTGCCTGGATCTGGGTCCCACAGAGAGCATCCTAGATATGCCAATTGAACCTATGTTGCCCTCCATCATCTGGTGGGGAAGAGATAGTGCTGCTACCAAGCTGCTAACCAATGAATCGAACCACTGAAGGTCGTCGGATGCATCAGAAAGACAGGCATATTCGGATTCAGCAGATGAGCAGGAGGTGAACTTCTGCTGCCCCAAATGCCAATGAATGAGTCTGCCATTGAGGACTAGGAGGAAGCCAAACATGCTCCTCCTGGTCTTGGAATCTTGTGCTCAATCTGCATCTTTGCATAGAGACAGGATAGGCACATCCCTTGTGGTAAGCTCAAGCATAGAGTAGCACCAGAGAGTGAATTTTTCTCCCAAAGTCTTAGCAAAACTGCTGCCACTATCCTGTCTTGGGCCTATATAGAGAAGGTCATCCACATAAACTAAGACCTTCTTAAGCCCCTCCTGTGAGCGCTTTGGGAACACACATTCATCTGCAGGAGATGTACTGTAGCCTATGTGTTTGAGGGCTTTTGCCAGGCAGTCATACCACTGCTTACCTGACTGCTTCAAACCATAAAGGCTTTTCCTCAGCAGCCAGGTGCGGTCTTCTGAGTTCTCGAACCCAGGTATGCATTTAACATACAGATGATGGTCAAGGTCTGCATGCAGGTAGGCAGTCTGGACATCATACTGGTAGACCACTTCACCTTTGGCCGCAGCAGTGATGAGGGCAGCTTTCATGCTCTCTGCCCTGACGGTGGGGTGAATAGGTCAAACAGTAATCTTGGAGGTACTTCTGTGAGAACCCTTGGGCCACGAGTCTGGCCTTGTACAAGCTCTTCTAGTTTGCCAATTTCTTGAACTTGTACACCCACCTGGTGCCAATGGTCTTCTTGCCTCGTGGAAGAGGCTGTGCTTTGAAGACCTTCAGCTGCTTGAGACTGGCCATCTTTCTATCCATCACTTCTTGCCATCTTCTCTGCTCCTCATCTGGTAAGTTGAGGACATCAGCATACATTCTGGGAACTTCAGTAATGGAATTTATCACCGCTATGCACTCTTCTTCTACCAGTTTCTTAGGATGGACCCCTTTGTTGGATCTGTTGGACCTCCTCACCATTTCCCATTCACCATGGCCTTCAACCCCTGCTCTGGTAGATGGAAGGCCTGGGCACTGTGGTGCAGCTGTCACCTCTGGAGCAAGCCCTGGAGCTGATGTTGAGGCCTCTGCAACAGGTGAGTTGTTTGGCTTCTGTTTCTTTGCTTTCCTTCACCAATTCTTGTTCTTCTGCAGTTGTGTTGTAGGTGCACTTGCCTCGCAGTGAGTTGCTGGTGTGGCAGGCTCATCACTGGACCTGCCTGAGATGTAAACAGCCAGGTCATTGCTGTGGATGCGTGACCAGCCATCATCTTCAGAGAAGGTTGCAGAGTTCGAAATCACCACTCTGCCATTCGAGTCCAGGAACCAATAGCCATTGGTGCCTGCCGCGTAGCCTACAAAAGTAAGCTCCCTGGATGAAGGATCCCCTTTTCTTCGCAAAGCCTTGGGGATGCGGACCCATGCCTTGAGATGTGGACCCATGCCAAAGATGTACAAGTGTGCCAAGTAGGGCTTCCTGTTGCACAGCATTCCATAGGGAGTCTTTTCTATCACACTGCACCATGTTCTCTTCAGTGTGTAGTTGGCAAAGACAATTGCCTCCCCGCAGTAAGCATATTCCATGTTGGCATCTGCCAATAAACTGTCCTTTAAACTTTGTAGAACCCCATTTTGGCATTCTGAAATCCCATTGGCCTGTGGAGTAAATGGCAGAGTAGTGTAGTGCGTGATCCCCATCTGTCTCACCCAATTCGGGAACTGGTGTGATGTGTACTCTATTCCGTGATCCGACTCAATCTGTGTGATGCATTGGCCATACTGGGTTTCCATGAGGTTATACAGGTACTGCAGATTCTCCAGGACCTGTCTCCTCCTTCATTGTGAAAACATGGCCAAAGCATAAGTAGTCATTGACCACTGTTAAAAAGTACCTCTTGCAGCCTAGGGATTCTGGAAAAGGCCCAACCACATCCATGTGAATCAGTTGGTATGGGGAGTCTGTCTCCCAGGTTGAAAACCTGGGTGTGGGAGCCACCTTGGATTTCGCCTGCTTGCAAAAGGCACAATCTAGGAATACCTGCAGTCCCTCAAATCCAAACCCTCTGTACATTCCTCCATCCACTTAATGGCATTAAAGCTAGTGTGACACAATCTTCTATGCAAGATATGGGCGCATCTATTATGAAGGGGCTTCCCAACATCAACACTCTGCACCCTTCTGGCTTCTGTGTGTGTGCCACCCTCAGGTGCACTGCCCATGGCTCCCTGTACCTCCTGTGTAACACTTTCAGTCTGTTTGGCCTTGCTGACCTTTGACCCCTTCTTTTTTACCTTCTTAGGGGCTTGAACTGTGGGAGCTAGGCTTTCCTGACACTGTGCTGCAATTATCTCATCTGCATTCACAGACTCAACAGGTACTATGTATTCTATCTCATCTTCATCTTCATTCAAAACACCAATGACATTTTTTATTATTAACATTAACAGGTTCAATAACATTTTCATTAACAGTTTCAGTACCAACATTATTCTACTTTTCTTTACATTTGCCCCCCCTTCTTAGCCCTCTGGGATTTAGGAGCCTCCTTAACCTTGGGGGCTTCCTTAACCTCAGGGGCCTCAGCACCTCTAACCACACTTGCATAAGTGGGTTTTATTTATTTATTTTATTTATTTATTAGATTTATATCCTGCCTCTCTTCACCCCTTTCAGGGGAACTCAAGGCGGCCCCAGTCCCAGTGCTCCTGGCACTACTTTTGGGGGAACTCGAGGTGGCCCCAGTCCCAGTGCTCCTGGCACTACTGCTCTCAGCCATAGGTTCTGGCTGACTGGGCACCTTGGGGGCTACCTCTGTGGCTGGGGGTGCAGGGGCCTTCTGCTTTTGTTTGGGTATGGTCCCCTGTGCTTCTTTATCTTTCTGGGTGACATCACCCTGAGAATTCTTCCCCCTGGGAATCAGATATGGCAGATTGCCCTGCCTCCTCATCTTCCCAACCATACTGCCATTCCTAGATATCTTTTCCCCATAATATCTGAATGTCACAGCAATGCTCTTATCATCACAGAGCTTCATAATGCTCATCAGATTGTTGGGAATGGTTCGGACATGAAGAATGCCCTCTAGATCCCCGATCCTGTGTACCTCCACAGTTCCAACCCCAGTGACTTTGGCTGATTGTCCATTGGCCATCCTAATGGCCGAATTAATGGGCTTATACTTTTTAAATCTTACCCCAGAGACACTACGTGGGCCCCTGCTCCACTGTCCACCATCCAACAACCATCGTAATTGGGGACCACAACATCATTGGTTTAACATTGGTTTTGTACACTTTGTTTTGCCTTCTCCCTTGCCCATGGCTCCTTCTGCCCCCTCTCCCTCTCCCCCTGGAAGAAGAATTGTTATTAGCATTTGAACCTTGCAATTGGGGACAATTGGCTTTAAAATGATCATGGGAACAACATTGATAGCAACCTGACAAAGAGTTAAGTTGCTCAAATTGGTTATCTTGTTTCCTTGCAGGTGGGCATTGATCTCTGCACTGTGTTTTCCAGAACCTCTGGCGCTGAGAACATGGATTCTGCCTCTAGTACTCTTCCATCATATGGCCAGACAGGTAATCAATGTCATATTTGTTTAGGTCACTTTCAATGGAAACTACAAATGTGTTCCAGTCATCCCCGCTCACAGAATTTAACGACATACTCACCAAACTCCCGATTGGTATTTGTTTCCACCTCTGGATCAGGTCTGCCCTCATGGCTTTGACCATAGCCAGATGCTCTCCCATTTCAACACCAGACCTCAGCCTGATGGAACTTCTTGGGGAGCCTGTTAATAGTCCCAAGATTATCACTGTGGAGTAATGCATCAAGCTTCTTCCAAGCTTTGTTGATCTTCAGACCATCTGGGATGCTAGCATAGAGATGGAGTTGATGGCAGACAGGAAAGCAGCAAAAGCCCTCCTATGTATGGCATCTACCTCTGGACTCCAAGGTTGAGTCCAAGGTTGACTCCAGGCAGGATCTAAGAGCAGGTACAGGCAGTCCTCTCTCATCAAAACCACCTGGAATTCTTTTTTCCATTTATTGTGGTTGCTTCCACCATGTTGCAGCTTCTTAAAATGATGTGGAAGCATTATTGGGTTTTTTAGTATTTTTAACAATTTTTTACTGATTTTTATATCTCTTTCTCTCCCAGGTTGAAAGGCATAGGAACTCCTATGCTTAGAATACAGTCCTGTTTGACAGCCAGCTGATTATGACAGGCAACTAACTGTGCATGTCTGCCCAACTGGGCATGTGCAGCTCTCAGTTGCTGCCAATCATCAAGTTGGTAGGAGCTCTCTTGAGGAGCTCCCTGGACGGAAGCCTCCTCGCTCCTGGGCCCCACTCCTTGGGTCTGGGCACCCACACCTGGATCTAGGGAGGGAAGAAAAGTCCCCTGAAGACAGAAGACCACTCACTGCGGCCCAATGTCCCACCACCAAATCCCCATCAGTTGGATTGGGAAGGTAGGCCTCATCATCACAACTCGAGGATTCCCTATCATCGGGGCCGGAATCATCGCTGGAGGCCGGTAAGCCCTCCCAAGGGCCCTGGTATTAGTGGTCATGTGACTTAGTGGGTGTTGCTTAGTGGTCATGTGACTT
Organism: Boaedon fuliginosus; assembly: GCA_027560395.1. NCBI lineage: Eukaryota > Metazoa > Chordata > Lepidosauria > Squamata > Lamprophiidae > Boaedon > Boaedon fuliginosus. Next base: position 322,335 of record JANHGC010007594.1, read on the forward strand.
GGTGGGCATGGCTTGGTGGTCATGTGACTCGGTAGACGTGGCTATGTGGTCATGTGACAGTGGCATGGCTATGTGGTCATGTGACTGAGCCCACCCCAGTCACATGACCACATAACCACGCCCATCCAGGGGGCGTTGAAAAATTTGCTACTCCTTAGGGGGGCGGTAGCTTTAAAAAGGTTGAGAATCACTGATTTAGAAAATCTGGAATTAAGCCCAAAACTGTGTATAATTAGAAGAATACTAAACAATAATGCAGCATTTATTCACTCATCTTAGTGATCTTTCTTGCAGCTTTGTAAAAGAGGTCAAAATTACTATCCCAGTTATAGCCTGTGAAGATGTATGCAGATAAAAATTGCCATAAATCACCCAAGAGTGCATCCTAAGGATACATCTACAAACATTTTATTTCCATTTGTCAATTCTTTAAAAAGAAGTTTCAATTATCCTTATTGTAACTGATTCTGAAACAGTAAGAATATATGGAACACTATGAACTAATCATTTTTCCAATAAATGACTGGAAACACATGTACGGAAGCACACGACTCCTCTACTCCAAGCAAACCAGAAATAAAATAGCTATTTTAACACATACATGCACACACATTTATGTACTTATTGTTGTTTCCCCATTTCCCCCCAAAAACACCTGTGCAATCAATATGAGGATAACTTCCTGGTTGTAGAAATGGCATTCCTCTGTTGCATTAAAAAGCTGTTACAAATTGTGACCATAAAATCATACCATACTTGCTTTTTTTCCAATCCTGCAGTTTCCCAATTTCCCTTCATATTGCTATTATGGCTGGGCTGCAGACAAAAGGAATGGAAACACTCTGTTTAGGAAAACAACAGATTCCCAAATACAATAGACTGAAAACCTGAAGGAGTAAAGGTGGAGAAAAAGAATAATTGTTCAGGGTCTAGGGCAGGGATGTCCAAATTTTTTGCAAGGAGGGCCAGATTTGGTGAGGTGGAAATATGTGGGGGCCGACCATTCAGCCTGACATTCTTTGAACTATTAAAATTAAATGCAAACAAACTATTTTATGAATAGTGCGGTGAAGGGAAAAACGTGCGCTGGTTGGGAGAAGAGGCTGCGGGCTGCTTGAAATTTGAAAACAGGCCACAATTGGCCCCAGAGCTGGACTTTGGATATGCCTGGTCTAGGGTCTAGAACTGAAGCAAGGGTTCCACCAAGGAAGAGAGAACAAGGCCATCCTCAAGATCATTGGACCAATAGCACTGTAAACAGAAGTGTCAGGATTTTTCTATCTGTCTGAGCCAGAAATAAATCAGCGTTAGTTACTAAATACCAATGACCCCATGGAATTGCAAAGACATAGAACATTTTTGGGAGTGATGTAAAGCTTCTGTGCAGAAAGGCCATGAGCCCACTGAAGATATCTTGAGTGAGATGACATTGTCACCATTTTGACATATTTCAACCAACCGTTGTATAACTCTGTTGTTCATTTCGTTGATCATTTGTTATCATTATGAACTGAAACCTGGCCTTGATCTATACAACTAAAATAAGCACTAGAATGGACAGAACAGTTTTAGATTAATGTTGAAAAAAACTCCTAAAACCCCACAACTGTCTGTAGGATTAACCTAGGGAGAGCCAAATACCTCCCTCACAGTATGGTAAAATAATAGTTTTCTTATTGACTTTCTTAGTCATTCCACATGAGATGATATAAACAAACAGCAAGCATTCTGCAGAAGGACTTTACCAGTGATGGGAATCATTTTTTTTTACTACCGGTTCTATGAGCCTGGCTTGGTGGGAGTGGCTTGATGGGCATGACTATGTGGTTATGTGACTGGGTGGACCGTCGCCATGGGGGGGGGCGGG
>JANHGC010007594.1:324301-339237 GCA_027560395.1 Boaedon fuliginosus
GACCGTCGCCATCCCACCCACCCACCCCCGTGCCCCATTTTTTGCCTAGAAAGCCACCCTAAGGCCTCCTGGCAGCCAAATAGGGGCATGTGGAGACTCTTGGCAGGTGTGGGGAGGGGAGGGGCCAATCAGAGATGGTATTTGCCAGTTCTCCAAACTAATCAAAATTATCGCTACTGGCTCTCCCAAATCTGTCAGAACTAGCTGAATATCACCTCAGGACATTACAGTACAGCAGAATGACAATGGAGTAGGCCTCTGGAACGATCACATTTGTCTATATTCTGACTAAACTGGAATTGTTAGCAGGATCTAGATGGCTGATAATATGGAAGTAGGCTCTAGCTCAATATGCCTTTGCTTGGGAGCCCTCCTTCAATGATTCAACTCCTTTTTCTACATAGGCATCATAATATAATTGCATTGCCTTCCACTGATATAACCTTCCTATGTTAGTGGGAGGTAGATTAAATTCCACTGAAACTGCTGTCAATTTACACCTGAGATAATATTTCATGGAAAGTTTATACAGAGGAATAGCACCAGATGGATTCTAAGATTTGGCTTGCTTGCTCCAAATTTAATGTTAGGAACCCCCTAACAAAAGAAAGAGAATGACACACGGTCTTCTCTCCCTCCCTCCCTCCCTCCCTCCCTCTCCCTCTCTCTCTCTTTGAGGTGTTTATTTAACTGTTTTTCTTACTTTGCTGTGGTAGGGCTCTCCTGCCATTAAACCTTGCCATCCGCATTCTGACTGTGTAATTTAAAGCTATAGTTAAATTATGACTTCTCTGAACCTGTTGTGGCACTGACGCATAACCCTAATTAAATGATCACATCCATTCTGAAGCCAGTCTTTTCTCCCCTCAAACGTTAATTACAACATAAGAGGCTTTAATGGCTCGCCTCACCTCCAGCTCCTCGAAAGAAAGGTCATGCGATTAATTTTTGTCATTAATCTTCTCCCAATGTGGACACTGTGCTGTCACTGAAGCCTATTAAACCCTCTATGTTGCCCCCCCTTTCTTCTCCTTATTCTCTACCCTCCCCCACATGCACACACACCAAGTCCCATGTGACTGGCATGAATGAAAATATTTAAGATTATTCCAGCTCTAGCACATTCCTGGAGAATGTCTTTGTTGAAGTTTAGATTGACAAGCAAGATCTTCTGCAAAGGAATAGTGTCCCATCATAGAGTGAAATTGAGAACTTTGGGTTGCCCCTGTGCACATCAGCACATTACAGTCATATGGGCAGAAGATGGTGAAACAGGCTGGACATTCAGGGTAACAAAAGGCTCATGGACACAGAGTATGGCTTCTACTGTTGGGAACATTGTAGGGCGTCTAAATGAAGAATTGGGCTGCCATATTGAAAGTTGCTAAATAACCAAGATAACACAGCAATGGGGATTCAGCAATTTCCCAACTGCTAAGATAGTTTCTTATGGCAAGTTTTGTTCTCAAAGTATGCACTCTTTTTCAATCCCCACTCCCCAAATCAGACAGTGATTTAATCCTTTGCCCCTTGGAGTGGGTTTAATTTCAACCTCCCTAGGCTGCCTTTCCCATCTGCATTGCACAGCCGTTGTTCCTTAAGAGATGGAAAATGTAGGAGGGGGAGATCAAAATGCCCAGAACACACGTTTAGCTAATTTGCAGTATTGTTTTAGCTGAAACTAAGGCCTGAATGATCCCCCTGTATGCAAGATGATGTAATCAAGAAGCAAGTCATTGCATAGTGGGTCTGGCAGGAGAAATGGTGCTGTTTGAATTTGCTATTACCAGCAAAAATGCAGGGGATCAGTTATGGAGGTAAAACCATAAAATGTGGTTCTGGATTCTTTATATGCTCTATTTCTAGGTTTATGACTTTTTCTAGAGGATATATCTATTTCAAGGTGCCCTCTATCCCATGTCACTATAACTTCCTAATGCCCTTTTTATTAGGTCCAAAGGAGATGTCCAAAGGAGATGTACTTGGGGCTGCCTCTTAAAAGTATTTGGAAGCTTCAACTGGTCCAGAATGCAGCTGTGTGAGTAGTCATGGGGGTTCATTGATACTCCCATGTCACACCACTCTTGCGCGACTTGCACTGGCTCCCAGTAGGCTTCCAGGTCAAATTCAAGGTGCTGGTCATCACCTTTAAAGCCCTACATGGCATTGGACCAGGTTACCTTCAAGACTGCCTCCTGCCACCATTTGCCTCCCAGCACCCTGTGAGATCGCATAGGGTAGGCCTCCCCCGGATACCATTGGCCAGGCAATGCCGCCTGGGAATCCCACGGAGGAGAGTCTTCTCCACAGTGGCCCGGCCCTCTGGAATGATCTATCACCAGAGCTCTGGAGTGTGCCAGACCTGCAACCTTCCGCAAAGCACATATAAGTGACATGATTGGTATCTACTCAAATGCAGAGAGAACAGAAGGCACTTTAGAAATTGAACTTGTTCCAATCCTGCCCTGATTAAGAATGATGGTAAAACTCTGTGTAGAAGTGTGCTTACAATGAGGCTCATCTGTTTTTATAAATAGTGAGACATACTTTTCAATACTGTTGCAATTTATAGCATGATAATCATATTATTATTTTATTTATTAGATTTATACCTCGCCTCTCTTCACCCCTTCCAGGGGAACTCGAGGTGGCAATTATCATATCATATTAGCTTCATTCTCACTGTGATTTTATTTTTTCATAGAACTGTGAAAGAACTACAGTTATTTGTTAGTTATATTATGTGCATTGCCTAATCAGCATAAACTGCTAGCATTTACTGTAATAAAAACTTAAAATATATAGTAAGAGAAACATAAAAACTCATGGCAATATAGCAGTAAAAATAATTAGCCAATGATAACAAAGCAAGACAACACCAATATAAGTGCTCTCTGGAACAGTTTAGTGTTCATTTGTTTCTGAAATGCCATCAGAATGGATGTCAACCTATCCTCATGCCAAAGAATATTCCATAAAAGATAGGTCATCACAAGAAACTTTTTCTGGGCTCCATTGGTAAATCAAGATGGCAGCCACAATGGTGCAATCAAATATCACTCTAGTTTTGCGGGGTTTTGTTTTTTGGGGGAGGGGTGTACATCACTCCCACCTTATCACTTGGTGGGGAAAATTCCCTATCATAGAAGTATACCTTAGGAAAATCCATAGAGTTTTATAGAATTCCTTAAGAAATGTGTTTGGATTGTAGGTTTACAAAGAACATTTTACATTGCTAATATGTGCAAAGTTGTGCTCGCATTACACCTTAAGACTGACCATGATATCCCTTTGCGTGAAAAAATGTAAAGTAATTCAGCATTGTGTTAACATGTAAAATATTTCTCCACATTCAGAGAAAACTTCAGAGGAGTCTGCAACAGCTCACAACCAGACATTCTTTATACATTTTTTTAAAAAAGCTTGCTCAGAATCAAACACCAACTTCAGTTAAATTCAATGGGCACTAGCATTTGTTGGATTGTATCCAAACCTGAGTGTGTAAATCCTCAAGTGTCAAGTGATTAAAATGGAGGCATGTTGATTTGCAACTGGAGGTTTAACCATTGAACTTTTCCCTATAAATCCTTGTGGAAAAAAACCAGAAGAAACAAAAGATTTAAGAAATATAATTGAAGATTTGGGAAATATTTTTGGAAATATTTAATATGCTAAATAAATAAGTAATGTGATTTCATACCAGAAAAATATTACTTGAGTCTTATAAGCATAACAAACTGGAATATTATACATAGGTTGTTGCTATGAATATAACACATGAACATACCTTAAATACAGGAACTTGCCGCCTCGAGTTCCCCGTTGGGGGAAGAGAGGCGGGATATAAATTAAATAAATAAATAAATAAATAAATATGAATGCCATCGTAAGAGAAAGGATGGCAGAATCTGGGAGCGGAATGAAAAGAGGGATCAGTCTAAAATCCCTACATAGCCACAAGAAAACTAAGTCCTTGAATGCATTGACTTTTATTTAACTCTAAGCAGGTGCCAACCATTAGCTGAGAAGATTCCTCTGCATAGGCTTTTAGCAATAAATCAGTTTAATTGAACCTTCATGTGTGGATCTGGACTTTCATACCTGGCAGCCATCTTGTAATTTTACCCCAGCATTAATTTGGAAAATAAAAATTGGCACTACTCTGTTAACGATAATTTTCTGAAACTCCTCTTATTTCTGTTTTTTTCTGTTTTTTTGTTTCTGTGATGCCACATTAGGATCCAGTCAAAATCTGAAAAATGCTGAAGTCCAATTTGCCAGCTCCAGAAACCAGGTACTACAAACAGGATCCCAAATCAAGTATTATATTTCTATTCACATAATTAGACATAAATACTGTAAGTTTGTTTTTAAGATAAGAGTATGGTTCACCTTAGAAGTCCATACTTCAAGGCTCACCTCAAAACCATTGGTGAAAGAGATGAATCAACCACAGACATCTATCAGTGTGATGCCTATGGTTGATTCATCCCCATCAATTTGGAAATACAGTATGCTTACAATCCTACTATTGATGAGTGCCTCCAAAATTGGAAGATTGATCCATTATAAAAGGAAACCACTAAAGAAATCACAATCATATTAGTACAGTGATAACTACAAGACTTCAAGATCAGGAAGCATTGTATAGGTTTCTAAAGACACCATTCAAGTTGCTGCTCGCAAAGGCCTTTTCTTTTCCTCCCAACTCCATTCCAGCACCCTTTCTCTTCCTTTGTCCCAAGGACATTAAGGACATCACGTCCGCAGCACACTGTGCAAGAGGATAATAATAATTAATAACCATTAGCCATAATAAGGATAATACCAGTGGCCGGACAGGCTCATTCTAAAGAAACCTCTTTTTCCTTACTTTAATGAAAACAATGATTTGACTTTGAAGAAAGTGACTTTTTTAAAGTGAAAGCTGGATCTGGTCCTCCAATTCTAGCCCCCCCCCCATTTGCGCTGCACCCCCCTCCTTTTTTAACTCTCCTTTTTTCTTTTTCTTTTAATACTCTGCGTTCTATCATGCAAATCCCCTTTCAAATTATGAGAGTATTAGAGCCATCAGCGGTAATGTCACCGCCACAAAATGAGAGCAGGGACTTAAGCACCTAACGAACAATGAAATGTGCGAGCCCTGGGACAGGACAATTAAGAACTGGGCTTAGCCAGCCAGGGAAATTTATTGCTATCAAATCCATATTTCTATTTTCCCCCTGAACAGTAACCTATTTGAATATGATTAAAGGGTTTCATTAGAGACGAGAGAAAGGCCCGTGTCCCACCGTTCCCTGTGAGCTCACAAACACGCATGCAGCAGCAGAAGCAGCACTCTGAGGAGGTTAAAATGGGAGGAAAGCAGAAGCTGATGGGTGCGGACCCTCGTTTGCCATGGAGAGAAAATGGGTCTCTGGCACACAACTAGATTTTAGTTCTGAAAACCTTCCCAGGTACAGCAAATTCTTGGGGCCTCCTTCTCTTAAATGCTGTGTCCATACACAGATGTGCATATTGATATGAGCAGCAGTGAAGAAGAAGTAAAGTTCAGCATAGCTTTATAAAAATGAAGTCTCACCTACAGTATGCCCTTTGAAGATACTGTCAAATAATAGTAATAAAATAAGACATCTGTAGTATCAGTGTATCCCAGTTTATGGAATAAAAAAAATGGGCAAAAGAAAAGGATGTGGATTGGCTAAGACCAAGATCAGATGTCCAGAAGAGTGGCTATAATGGTGATGAAATGTGGGTTTTCTATTTCCAAATCTTATGATTCAATTTATTCATGTTATCATGCATAATTTGAGCCAGTGTATTGAATTGCATTGCCAGATGTTTGGCATATTGTAAAAAGAATTGCTTGACAAAAACTTTAGGAAGGCTGTTAAGGAATTGAAATTGGAACACTAAAGCCTGATAAAGCAAAATTCAAGTTGTTTCTTGCAAACAATTGGGATTTTTTTTAAATGCACAGTGTAGAAATCTTTGAAGTTTTTTGTGGAGCAGACAAGTATTATTGCAGGGTTATTCCACATGCTTTAGAACAATATAAAATAAGGAGATGCATACAACTTTCTTTGATATACCTGTTTCATAAGGCAACTTATGAGGCCATTGTGCCACTTCAAAATCATATGATCAGATGATGTTGGTTCCTTTCCAAAGTTAAGTCAGCCTTTTCTAATCTTTTCTGGATTACTTTTCCAGTAACTCAGTAATCTATTCTGGATTACTGGAAATCAGAATAAACTTGTTCTTTTCTCTTTCAATCCTGCATTGCTGTGAGTATTAAGCAATGGGGCAGAAGAGAAAAGGGAAAGTATTTTTTTCAATTTTTCAATTTTCTCTTTGTATCTGTGCAGTACAAAGAAGAAAAAACATAAGAATCAGTAAACAGGGAGACAGCCCAGCCCTTTTAAAATGAAAATCCTGGAGCCTGTTGCACTGTTAGGGTTTATCTCTTCTTTCCATACTTCAGCCATTAAAGCAACATTGCAACTATGACTAAAAATACTGGGGAAAACCCTCGGTAGCTAAGTGGAGGATATGATATCATCACACACCTTCAAACCCAGTAATGTAATAATGGTGGGAAGGCAGACAAGATATCCTCAGAGTTGCTAGGTATCAGATGGTATAGAACAGGCAAAAAGATACATTTTATGCATACACAAACACCATACACGCACAGAGAGTAATCTACCATACTGATCCAGTACAGGTTGCTAGATTGATGTTTTCAAACTTGCTCGTCTAAGGTTGTAAGAGAGTGACTGACCCAAAGTCAGTTTCTATGTGAGTCTACCTGTTTTTAATCCAGTATCCTAACCACTACTTGGTGTGCTGTTTTTCACTGTCTCTCAGTGTCAAATACCAGTGAAATATCATAATGCTCTTAACCTAGATTTCCTCTCTCTGAAATTCTCCTGTTATATTGAACTTCAGCTCCCATAATCCACCACTTTTATGGCTTTCTTTGACTAAAATTACAAAGGTGAAATTCTGTACACCAGGGTACCAAGATGGGGAAGGCTTAAATATACAGTGGAACCTTGGAACTCGACCCCAATCCATTCCCAGACTTTGGTCACGAACTGATTTGGTTGTGTGTTCTGAAGCGACACTGCGCATGCACAGACAATTCTGCGCATGCGCGGAAGAGGAAAATGGCATGGAAAGGAATCTTTCTGTCCCGTTTTTGTTCGCCAACCAAGTTTTCAGTTGGGAACCGATTCAAAACTCTTCCTGCTTTTTTGGTCTGGAACCGATTTGGTTGCAAACGGGGGCATTCGCCTTCTGAGGTTCCACTGTAAGTTTATGACCTAAAAATAACAGTGTTAGATTGCTTGCTCTTAATTGCTGATTAAATAAAAAGAAAACTTTCTGGTCACTACCATTTTAACCATTCTATCTTCACGAAGTATTTAATCCAAAATATATTTTTTTACATTTACAGTAATGAAAAGTAAGAGGCAGTCATATTTAAGTATTTAAAAGTTAAATAATATATTTAACTATCAGCCAGACTCCTTCCCCACAAAGCTTCAAACAAATTTGAGAAGCGTTTGCCACTATGTCATATCCACAAGTGTGTAGAAAATAATGGGATGAACATATAAAAATGAAATGTCATCAACAATTAGAAAATCAATTGTATAGCAAAACAACAGTGAAATATTAGTGTTAGGAGCTGCCTGTCTTCCTTAATAATATTGCATTATGGGATCTGTAGTCAGGGGTGGGTTGCAAAAATTTTAGCAACGGGTTCTCTGCCCGGTTGGGCATGGCATGGTGGGCATGGTCTAGTGGGCCTCCTGTACCACAGCGGGGAGCGTTTTTGCCCTCCCCGGGCTCCAGAGGCTTTCCTGGGGCCTCTGGGAGGGTGAAAACTGTCTACCCCGGGCTCTGGAAACTCTCCAGGACCAGAAATGGGCCTGTTTCTGGACTTCAGAACTTCTAGGTGGTCCGTTTTTTTGTCCTCCCAGAGCCTCTGTGCAGGTCCTGCATTTACCTGGGTCCAAAATGGGCCACGTGGAGACTCTTGGGAAGGGGGGGGCAGTCAGGAGTGGGATTTGAGGGTTCTCTGAACTGGGCAGACTCTTAGCAAGGGGTTCGCCCAAGCCCCTGCGAACCCCCAGCAGCCCACCCCTGTCTGTAGTCCTAAAGCTTAAAAATCTACAAATTATTTTCTCATAAAATTATTGGCATTTGTACAACCATAAAGTACATGGTTATAGGCCTAGGAGAGCTACCAGGTGGAAGGCTGCTGTATTTTCATCTTGAACATAATTTTTTTTAGAAAGAAAAATAACAAGTGAGGGGAAAGGAGAAATACATATGGAGAATAACACTATCTTGACACCTTTGAATCTGAATGAATTAGATGAAAAAATAGTGATTTCACAATAAACAGTTGTCTAGGGGAATCTATAAGATTAGAAATGAATATAGCTTCATTCACTGCTATTATGAAGTCTAGAGTAATCAGTACGGATATAAGACCTCCAGATTGCACATTGAATAAAAAATCAGAAAGGGACAGCTTGCTTTCTCTACTCTTCACCTTTTAAGAAACATATTTTATGTACATCTTAATATAGTGCTTGTTCCAGGTTTTTTAAAAAAGTGGGAAAAAAGAAAAAAACTGGGGCAGGAGGGACTTCTGGAAAACTTTGGCTCTATCCGTATTTTTAATGCAATCCTGAACCATCATCTTTGCCATGATGACTTGCAAAGAAAGATTTCAATGAAGAACTGGAAGGGGAAAAAACCTTGGCAGTGAAGTATCCAAAAGTCTATGTTGCCCAAGGCCTTTTGAATTCTGGAAGTAATGTCACTGGTGTTGTTCATGTTTGGCGAAAATGAAAGTGTTCTTTGATGAAATCAAAGCAAAGATTCTTCAGAATTATAAGCAATATAAACTTCTGCCTAAACTCTGTTTTGAAGAACATTTCAAGAGTTTTGGTGGCTTTCCTAGCTTTAAATCTTCTTCCATCCTACTATAATTGTACATTATGGTGGTATATGATTTTCTGCCGATTTCAACCAGGTTTCTGTCACATTAGGTAGAAAAAGCAACCACTAGATGGAGTCAAAATACTATTAGAGTAGATGTCCAATCAGGCGAGGCAAACAATACCATGTGACCTCTATGACAATTCCTAGCAAGCAGCCATACTATAAATTTTGAACACATATTTGGTGGTTTTTTTAGTGATTTTTATTGTTTTCAACATAAAAAGATATATATAAAACAATATAGAGTAGATCCAATCTGGGGGTTTCTGGGTCTTACACATTTCCAAATATCTATCACCTCCAGTTCCCCTGTATATTGTCATTTCATCATTCAACAGTTGAATCCTCATACAGGAAAAACAATATAGAAGTTAATCCCTTTCATTCCCTTCCCCTCTTAAAATCAATTTCATCTCCCCTAAAATCACATTACCCTCTTATTTATCCTTACTTTTCTAAAAATCTATTTCATAATTTCCCCACTATTTCTTAATTATCTATTTTACTATTTAATGGTGATTAAAATTGGATATTTAATTGTTTTTAAAAAACTTCTTATAAAGAAAAAAGGAAGAAAGGAAATAAAAAATAAAAAAACAACAACATATTTAAAATGCATCATATCACATTTCTCCAATCAGTTTAAATTCTTTCTATCCCTCATCCCTCTTCTTTGAGGGGTCCCTTCCTTTCTTGTTGCCCCCCTCCTCCCTTTCTGCTCCATTTCTCTCTCTTTCTTTTATCTATTCTCATTGGCATCTCTCTTGACACTTGTCTCTCCCTCCTTCAGTCCCACCCTGTATTTCTTTGAGTCTTTCTGATATTTATGAGTCTCGGAGACCACTCCTTTTTTACTGTTCAAAAAATATGTCCAAATATCTTTTCCGTTGCACTCCTTTTCCTTCTCCTCAAACCCCGCCATCTTCTTCATGCCTTCTTCCTCGTCTTTCAGCTCCGCCTTTTCCTCCATCTCCTCGGCTCTGGTCATCATTGGTTGGTCAGCTTTAACATAGTCTTGCTCTTTCTCCTCCATTTGCTTTAATATAGTCGATATAGTGCTTGTCATCTTGTTTCCAAGCTTTTCAAACTCATCCACTCTATTTAAAATCTTTTAAGTCCATTCTGCACCGCATCCATTTCTTTAATCATATCCATATTTTTTAAGAAAGAGTCAAGAGTTCACCTCCAGTTCAGTTCAAATCAATTATGTTACAGCCGGAGCTTCAATCATGTTCCTTCCAGTGTCGGGGCAGGCAACTTGGAAATGACACCCTCTCCTTATTTTTCAGTTGTCTGCTTTTAGTTCGCCTTTTAATTTAGTAGTACAGCCACCACCTCTTTGTCACAAATTAAAATTTTCTCTTAACAGTTGTAGTTATTCCGCCCGTCTCCTCTCGCCCATCCTTCCACAGTTGGATTTGTTTTGATTCTTCTTCTCCTCCCTCTCCAGCACTCGTTTGTTCGGAGGGTTCCAGCTAGGTAGCCGCCATCTTGGCAGCCGTCCCAGTTGGTCCTAGCTAAGAGCTCATGGGAGGTGGGAGGGGATCAGTGTTTCCCCTCTACCCTCCCCCCCCACTCCTCCACTTTGCCTATCTTTCCCGATAGGCTTGAACCCTCTTCTGGGTCTTCAGACTGCCAGTCCTGGAGCAGTAGCCATGGAGCTCATGGATTTTGTTTCCAGTATCACCGGAAGTGCCTCCGGAAGTCCATAGGTTCCATTGTTAATAAGTCCTTCCTTGTCTCTTGGTAAACATTTTTTGCTGTGCCACATCTCCTAATTGCAGCACTGAACCATCTGCCTGTTCCTTCCCTTTCATTTGCACTTCCACCACTTCTTGATCACACCCCATTTTTTTGGTGTTATTTGTCTCATTTGAAATATTGTTTCCCTTATTGTTTTTAATTTCATCTATTAGGTCAAGCATTTCTTGAAGGTAAAAGGAAATGTTTGAAAGGTTAGAAGATATTCGATCAAATAACTCATCCGTTTTCACCCTTATTTTAAAAACACGTCTCAGTCTCATAGTTCCTTCTTGCCAGTCTATCTAATGCTCTTTTCCTCCTGGTATTTAATGCCTCATATTGTTCTCTTTGCCTCTTTTGCCTCTTTAAGATAGTCTGCCACTCTTATAAGGGCTTTAGAGTCATTTGGAGTTGTTTGTTTTGGGGGACAGTTTCCAATGTTGAAAGAAATCTTCTTACTCGTCAATCAGCTCTGTTTGCTTCTCCTTCCCTCCTGCACACTCTTTGTTCAGGTTGATTCTAACTTCAGGGTGGCCATTTTAGTGACTACCGCTTAGTCCTGTCTTCAGCGTAGGGGATTTCCTGGTCCAGGAGGAGAGATGTGACTCTCCTCAACCTAACAGAGGGTTCCCTTCTGCTTCACCCCCACCCCATGAGAGGGCTCTGGCTCTTCATGGAGCCCTCCAACAGGAAAGCCTGGACCAGAACCACAGTGAATGCGAGCTCCAAGCATCCAGTACTGCAGGAAGTTCAACTGGAAGTCAGCTGTATCTATATTAAAGAAGCATGTAATACTAAATCTCAATTATACTAGAAGTGAAACTTGAGAAGTGATCTTTAAGAATGAAATAGGCATTCTTATACCTTTGTCATTATTATCACTTTGAAATATTGCAAGTTGCAGTTAGTATTCTTAAAATGACAATTCTCAGAATCTCACCATTATTGAACTGGGAATTTTAGGAGTGGTAGTCCAAATGACAAAGTAGGAAAGGAAATGTTACCATATATATACTAGAATTCTGCATAGACCGGTATCTCAGCATGCTTTCAATGTCATATTTGACTCTTGTTTCCAGTTTCATCTCATGAGTTCAATCTGTTTCTTGTCATGGCAGGAATATTTCTAACAATGATGCTTTGAAGTATAGTCAGCCAAAAACAATTCATATCATGCCTTCCACACCAATGACATATGATTTCAGATTGCCAGCAGCATTTGATACACAGTGTATTATAGACATGCACTGCTGTACACAAAATGGAAAGAAACTGCTTCAAGGACATTCTGAACACTTCTATTTTTAATAATAACAGCTAGAAACTAATGGCAAGAGAAATAATTGCTAATATGCAGGAGATTGAAGTGCTTTGTTGGAGAATAAATCTGAGACATCTCCCCACCACCAAGTCTGTATCATTTTTTTTAAAACCACCGTTTTGAAAGTTACATTTTTTCATCATCATGCACCATTTTGAAGTTTTCCAAAAGCTAACAGATATGTATAGTATATGTAAAATTTACCATTTGTGTCTGGATATGGTTTAACCCACAAAGAAATGTAATACATACATTGTATGTAATATTTATTCATTTATTTAGCATATGGCAAATACATGGACTTACAGTGGTTCAAATCTTAATGTCCAGTCCACCCAGCCATTCAAGGACAGGGTGGTCTATGTTGAAAAAATCAGACATTGGGCCGGTGTAACCTCAATGTGATGGATATTTTGTCGAGGAGCACCACAGTCATACTGAGGGGTAGAGACAAGACCCCACTTAAACAATGAGTCCTGGCAGACACCATGTTGGGTATGGATCCTGTTTAGAGTTGACCAATGCTGGCGAGGAAGGTCAAATGCTGGCACTTTTTGTGTAGAATCATCTATGTAACTGCCTGTATCTGGGCATTCAGGAGCCCATTTGTCTTTCCACTCTGTGTTGATGTATGTATGTATGATGAAGTATGTAATATAATTTTGTAGCTACAATGTATTTTTTTAATTTTAAAGTAATTTTATGTACCTAAACAGGATAAAATTAAACCATATGATGATTATTATGCTTCTGGAATCTCTGACTTTCAAAATGAGTTGCTGGGCATTTGGTTCACAAATATTTTTAAAGTATTCCTTATTTTGTTTATTATAAGAAGATTATGTAAATTTACAAGCATTTAAATTATCACTCACAGATGTTTTGAGCATCATTAAATGATGTTTCAAATGTATGTCATGTAAATAACCAATTCCTAACATGAAATCACAGTGTTTTTAAAGTGGCTTACAGTATATGAGTTGTAATATGTGTAGAATGTTACCCAATAAAATCTTTTATTCTTTTAATCTATTAATCTTTTATTAACATATTATATGGATTAGATTATGAAATATATCTCACATTTTGTTTTGGAATGAAAACTTGTTAGCAAAATGAATGAGAGTACGTAAAAGATCATATATTTTTGTTATTAAGAATGCATGCTTTGAAGATCATCAGCCAATCTTTAGAACTAAAGGTCATATAACATTTAAATATATTATTTTTATATCTATAGAAATAAATATTTTATGACAACCAAATCTAAGTGATATTGCTAATTGAAATGAATCTCCCTGTGCTACTGAAATATTTAAAAAATACCAATTGCTAGTGTTCCTTGTTTGCACCCAGTTATGTCCTTAGATTTGACCATTATCCTATTAGTCAAAATATTGCTGAAATGTAAAATAGGTACTGATTGCAATATATTTATTTCATTATCTGTAGATGAAGCAAGTTTGAATGACAGCTTGATCTTAATCAGTAAGCTTTTGTGACCTCTGGATGAGTACAAAGTTGTGCTTGAATAAGCAGGCAACACCTAACAAAGCAGATGTTCCCCACAATGACCTTCACTTTGGAAGCTGATAATAACAAGTTTTGGCTCTCATTTACTGTCCTTTGGAAGTTTTCACACAGAGTATCAATGCCAACAAGGCAAATTTGATTCTACAGAACCTGCCAGGAGTTGTGTTTACATTTGAAATTTTTTTGGAACTAACCCAAGAAGAACAACAAAAACTATGCTGGAATTAGATGTGTAGGAGGTATACCACTCAATCTGCATTTATTCTCATAAACAGAATTAGTATATGTCCTTGATTACCTTTTATATATATATTCTCTTTTAAGGTTTTTGTGTATTTGTGTGTGTGTTTTCCTGTCTGCCTATCTACCAGTTATATGTCTGTCTGTCTGTCTGTCTGTCTGTCTGTCTGTCTGTCTGTCTGTCTGTCTGTCTGTCTATCGGAGCAGATCACTCCCAATACAGCAACGATGTTTCTGAATAATTTTTTATTTTGCTACAGACTTTCTATTCATGATGGTTACATGCAGAGGTGGTATTCAGCCAGTTCTGATAGGTTCGGGAGAACCAGTAGCGATAGTTTTGATTGGTTCAGAGAAACGCCAAATACCACCTCTGATTGGCCCTGCCCCTTCCAGGAGTTTCCACCTGCCCCTATTTGGCTGCCAGAATGCTTCAGTGAGGTTTTCTAGGCCAAAAACTGGGGTACAGGGGGATGCAGCAACCCACCTAGTCACATGATTGCATGCCCACTACGCCACGCCCACCAAGCCACACCACAGAACTGGTAGTAAAAAAATGGAATCCCACCACTGGTTACATGTATATATTGCCATTAGCTGTCGGCCTAGGCTCTTTGTTCAGCGGCAAGCACGCACACACAGAGGCAATTTGCAGAGGCAAAACGTGCTTTTATTTATAGAACAGAAGCCATCCGAGTCCAAAATGGATTCAAAATCAGCGCTGCTGCCGCTGACACCCATGCACGTTATATCCCATAACATGTGTCACGTCATCCCAGTGCGTCCGTCACCAACACCCAACTCGACAAACCAACATCCGGCAGCACACCCAGGTGCGGACAAGAACGGGTCGTCCCCCCCCAGCTGTGTGTCGCGCCGGGAGGGTGCGACTGGCGGCCCCCCTTCACCAGTCGTCTCCCTGGGAAAAGAGCAGAAAGAACATATTATAAACATAATTCACCTTGGCTTAGCCGGATAGCGTTTGTGAAATCTAGATACAAGTTTATCAGCGGACATATTCGCCTTAGTTACCCAGGATGCCTCGCTCTCGGGGTCCCCTAGCCACTTCACCAGG
>JANHGC010007594.1:350192-361049 GCA_027560395.1 Boaedon fuliginosus
GCTCAAGTTCCCCTTGACCGGGGAAGAGAGGCGGGGTATAAATCTAATAAAAATAAATAAATAAATAAATAAATAAATAAATAAATATACTCAATTTGAATGCAAACGTGCTATTGTTTTGAAGATGAGCTTGACTCTTGGTCACTACTAGGATACATCCTTGAGATTTTCCTGGCAATAACATGGATTCTCATTAGCCATGGATTCTCATTATCATCCTCAGCCAGCATGGCTGTTGCTAAGAATTATGGGAGTTGAAGTCCATACATCTCAGAGTTGCCTAGCTTGGGAAACAGTGTTTTAGACTAAAATTAGAGTAGAGATTCCTATGTTTGTTGCTTTATTTATCTATTTTTAATCCTTTCAGCTCCATGTTTAGGTAAATATTAATTCTTCCTATTTCTAGTTTTGTCACATAAAATTATGTTCTCAGCACTGCCCCCAGATGTGCCTCTAGGTGGCAGCAGCTATATACTGCTGCACCTGGGCACCTGTAGGGGGAGATACACACCCCTATATAAGGAGCTTGCATGCCCCTCCTTACTTAGTTTGTGTAGTTCTGGGCTATGTGGTCTCACTGGAGACGTCTCTTACCTTTCATCCTTGAACCTGTTGATGTGTCTAATGAAAATGTGATTGGTATTTTGAATGAGGATGCTGTAGAGATAGAGTATATAGTACTCATTGAGTCTGTGAATGTGGATGAGGCAATAGCACAGTGTCAAGAGTGCATAGACCCCATAGTTCAAGCCCCTAAGAAGGTAAAAAGGAAGAAGGGGTCAAAGGTCAGCAAGGCCAAACAGACTGAGAGTATTACACAGGAGGTACAGGGAACCATGGGCGGTGCACCCGAGGGTGGAACACACAGAGAGGCCAGAAGGGGTCAGAGTGTTGGTGTAGGTAAGCCCCTGAATAATAGATGTGTCCACATCCTGCACAGGAGATTATGCCATGCTAGCTTTAATGCAATTAAGTGGATTGAGGAATGTACAGAGGGTTTGGATCTGAGGGACTGCAAGGTATTTTTAGATTGTGCCATTTGCAAGCAGGCCAAATCCAAGGTGGCTCCCATACCCAAGTTTTCAACCAGGAAGATAGACCACCCATACCAACTGATTCACACAGACGTGGTTGGCCCTTTTCCAGAATCTCTGGGCCACAAGTGGTATTTTCTCATGGTTGTCAATAATTACTCCTGCTTAGGCCATGTTTTCACCATGAAGGAGAAGACAGAGGTCCTGGAGAATCTGCAGTATTTCTACAACCTCATAGAGATTCATATAGACTCATATGGCCAGCGCATATTTTATCCTTGAATATCCTTACCTTTATCCTTACCTTTTATCCTTGAATAAACCTATATCCTGATTTACCCTAATCCTAAGGTATGTAGCTTCTTCCTAAGATCCCAGCCTCTAAACTCTACATGACAAGTTTTTACATTATAGGCTTTGTTACTTTTGCAAAAGCAAAATGTGCAAGGGAGGGGTATCAACAGGCTCAAGAGAAATAAATATTTCTAAATGGGAACTCCAGAACATCCCAAAGAGAACAGTAATCAAGGTTCCAAGAGTGGTGGCTAACTGAAAACCTGAAAAAGAATCCCCACAATTTCATATAGTGTGATCAGTTCCATTTTCAAAACAAAATTAATAAGGTTAATATTTGCAAGAAAGTCAATAGTTCTACTTGATGGTAAGACAGCAGAGGCAGGATGCTTAAGAAGATTTTTCTCCCCATTGTGACTATGTGCAGAGGCTAGTTGGAAGACACTGTTTTAATGATGCCTACTTTGCAATTATTCTTGTTTCTTTGTTCTCAGGCTCTCTTGAGAACTTACAAAAATCAGATGCAATGTTCTGGTTGAAGTCCTAACTTCTGGGAAACAGCCAGAACTGAGCTGCCCTGAAAGCCTGAAGGGCTGCATTCGGGTCTGAGTTGCAAGGATCTATAGATCCAAGAACATGGAATGTTTATTTTTCCGCAATGGTTTTCTCCAAATAAACCCAGGGAAGGGGAAAAAAGACTCTCTGGCAGCAGCTGTTTATTCAGTGTTTATGATAAAAGAGCCTTTGCCATAGCAACAGGTGGCAATATGTGGTCTCCCCAGGAGATACTGTAAGGAGCCTCAGCAACCAGTGCCAGTTACTGAATTTAATACAAGGATTTGCTTGCTTGCTTGCTTGTTTGTTTGTTTGTTTGTTTGTTTAGACAGTTGGTAGGAACAATAAAATGTGAGATGTCCAAACAAGACACTGAGCAGAAGAGCTCTAAATCTCTCAAAAGATTGCTTTGGAGGATTTATTTTCTATCCTGCACACTAGTCTTAAAACTTGCAGAGATGTTTAAAGGAGGGATTTCGAAGTTCTCTTTATGGGAGGGTCATGGATGGGCAAAGTTTGGAAATGCAAATAGGAAGAGCCATAATCCAATTAAAATTAATTGGACAAATTATTTATCAGTAATTGTGAGTTCAGGAAATTAAGAGGACGATTAGATTTATAACTCCTAATTCTGAAAATATAAATGTGCAGAGTCACCATCTTCTATGGTTCTACTGACTTAGCCACTGAATTCTACAAATCTTTTGTTTTGGGGACAGCCTGAGCTTATGCTCGGCTATGCTCAAGGCAATGGAGCAGCCAGAAAATTTTAGATCCTAAAAACAAGGGTGAAAAAGGAGAGAGGCACTTTAGATGGCCAATTACCTAGCACAGAATCAAATTTTCTTTCTCTTTGATATTGTCATTCCGTGCTTTAACACTGGTTGTAGTTACCTAATAAGATAACCAAAAAAATGAAAGAAAAGAAAATTCCTCTTTATAAATACAGATTTTTGGGGGGTGGGGGAGAATGGAAGGAAAATCTTGGCACGCACCTCATATGCATTTCATCATATTTAAATAAAAATACCATCATGGTTACCAAAAGAAAATAAAATTTACTTCTCCTCTAATACTAAATACATTTGAGAATAAACACCATTATTTTGGTTGAAATTGATGTTTTTATAAAGCAAAACTCTCAATGTGGATGTCTTGAGGAGGCTGGGATCTTAGAATCAGCTTCATAACAGGGTTTTAATCATAAAAGGTTTAATATAGAAAATAGGGAAAGATGTCTCAGAAAAGACTACATAGAAGAACTGAATTGGGAGGAGCATGTGTGCCCCTTATATACGGGGGGACCAAATCTCCCCCTACAGGTGCTACAGGTGCAGCACTGTCAAGTGCTGCCAACAAGAGGTGTAGCTGGGGGTAGAACAGGAACATAATTTTTATGTGACCCTCAACCAGCTATATCCTAATTAAGATTTTTTTAAAAAGACAGAAACAAGAATAACTGTGAGTTGCATCCACTGTGATGGGTTCCATTTTACTATGTTGAGCCTTATAATGATGGCCCTTCTCCTCTCATTTTCTGGATTGTCCTGTGGGAGCACCATTGCCTAAAGCTGCAAGATGCCAGATCCTGTAAATGAAAAACTTAAATTAAGGAAACTAGAGCTGGTTGTTGAATGCCTTTCTTGTGTTTTTTTAAAGTGCAACAGCCAACTATGGTGGAAGATGTTAGTGGGGCTCATGAGAAATTACCTTCCTGCCAGCCCAAGGAGACTAGAACATAAAACATAAAATGGTAGAGTTGGAAGGCACCTGGGAGGTCTTCTAGTCTAACACCCTGCTTGAATGGGAGACCCTATGTCATTTCAGACAAATGGTTGTCCAGTCTTTGTTTGAAAGCCTCCATGATGGAGCACCCACAACTTCTGAAGGCAAGCTATTCCATTGTTGAAATGCTCTCGCTGTTAGGAAATTTCTCCTTAGTTCCTTTTGCAGAATAGTAACATTCTTATTTTGTTATTTGTTTTATTGGATGAACAAGTTTTACCTGTTCCTGTTGGAGCTGTTATATACATAGTTACATTTTATCAGCTTTTCTTTTACTACAGTAAAATAATGTGTTCATATTTTACCTTTGTTTGTCTCGCAGACTGAGGTGTGTAAGTAGCAGAATATGGCAAGACATAAACACTGGGATTTTAAAAAATCCGTTAGAATCCCAATGTTTATTTATTTATTTATTTATTGGATTTATACCCCGTCTCTCTTCACCCCTTCCAGGGGAACTCGAGGCAGCTTACAACAATTAAAAAATACATAAAATACATAAAACAACCATTAAAAGCACTAATACAATATATTAAAAATGCATAAAAGATGCACAAAACTGAACCAGGGTTAACAGAATCAGGATTGGAAGTGTCATAGCCTCTTTGCTCCAGCAGGAGACCTTATATAAGATCTTATATAAGGGTTGCAGTTGATCAGGTCATTGGAGGGAGGATGTTGACATCCAAGTTCCCCTGATCAGGGAAGAGGGGCAGGATATAAATCTAATAAATAAAATAAATAAATAAATTAAAGTGATCTTCTCAATTTGGTGCTTGCGATGGAACCTACATCCTGCTCTTCATGGGTTCAAGAGAAGTCAAGAACAATGCTGTGTAAGAGATGCTTGGAAGGTGGGAATGGAGCAGATGAGGAGAAGATAGCAGAGCTGTAAAAAAATCTCTTGTATCACATGCCAAGGCCAAGATCCATTTCAATAGTAACTCAGCAACTGAATCAGATTTTAGTAGTCGTGGAGAAAAAGATTTAGGGGAGCAATATTTTGAGGAAGGGAGAGACAGTTGCTTTTAACATGTAGGTGTGGCTCCAGTTTCTTCTATGTGGTAGCTAAAGCAGCAACATAGTCTGTCAGTTAATTGCCTGGAGCTTTTCTTCCCATTGATGAATCAATCAGTTAACCAATTAAAATAAGCATTGCATAATCTCAATCCAAGTGGCATTTTGAGGATATTTAATTAAGATAGCTATTTTCCTCAGCAAAATTTGCAGAGAATCATTTGTTGTTTTGAAGATCAGCTTAAGCACGCAGCTCCAATCAAGAAACATGGAAAAAATATTGACAACAGTGGCCACCACAATGAACACCCTTTTGGGGACCAAAACACCAGTGAAAAGTGCCCATCATTAATCTGTGGATAATGAATTTATTTATTAATTGCACTGATTAATGTTTTCATCCTTATCTTATATCTCCAAGGTGCCACAGTATAAAATTAAAGATTATAGCCTAAGGAGGTTTTAAGGATTGCTGTCCCCCAGATGAAGATATGCTTATGTTAAAGTCTATGAAAATGAGTATGCAAAACAAGAATGACAGCTGCAGACACAAGGAGCTTTACACAAATAAACCCAGAAGGTAATACAGAAGCTTAGGAACATTATAGTTTTACACATTCGCACAGATAGGCACACACACACACACACACACATTCTATCCTAGATGTTTCTTCCATACACATCAGAAAGATTGTTTTAACCTCAGTCTGAAGCCAATTCTGAAGGATATGGTATCTCTTTTTGCCCTCCCCCCAAAAATGCACTAAGCAAATAAAAAAAAAAATTTGGAGGATACATCTGCATCGTTTCAGAACTAAAATAGGATATTGAACATAACTGTTGGTTTCATTGTGGCAACATGAGGACTTCTCTTGGGCAAATCACATTCTGAAAAATTTGTCATGGTTTGCATGTGGCTTAAAGAATGAGAAATTACCACAGAGATTCTTTCCTTCCCCAAGAAAGAAGAAAGAAAATGAGCTTTTGTAGTATTCAAAATAATTTACTGTACTCTAATAGCTTTTATTCTGTTAATAATTCTATACATCAGGGTTTCTCAGCCTTGGCATCTTGAAAATGTGTGAACTTTAGCTTCCAGAATTCCCAGCATGGCTGGTTGGAGAATTCTGGGAAATGAAGTCTACACATCTTTAAGCTGCCATGGTAAAGCCTGCTATATATTGTCAGTGGGAACTGCCTATATTCTTCTTTTATGTTAGTCCTGACTACCAAAAATTCAGTCATGGCTTTGTAGGGGCTTGCTTGAACAATGCATCTGTCTTAAAGATGGCTCCTTTATATTAGTTTTTTTAATTTTACTATTTAATCTCACCTCAAAGAGACCCTGTGTAGCTTACTTATGTTAAACGTTCTATGTAATAGATACATGTTTCTTGACCTGGACTGCAGAAAAAAGTGCATCTACCAAGTTTTCTTTCCATCATGGTTTTTTTCAAGATGTATCTTTCAGTCTGGAATCAGCAATCCTAGTTTGTCAAAATTGTATGCTAAGGGCTAAAGACTTAGCCATTCATGTTACATCATATTGCTTTGAGTTCAGTGTGCTGCTTCATCTTCTACCTCAGAACTGACTTCTATGAATTGGGCATCTATTCTGGAAATCATACTTCCATTTGCTTAATGAAAGGGGTGTAACTATAGACATCAATGAGGGTCCTGTAGAGGCAAGTCCCCATAGAAATAAAGCAATCCCTTCTTTTAATTAAATTACCTTAAATTAATTATATGCATGTGTAATCAGAAACAAGCCTTCTGAATTCCATTTTTTTTCTTTGTTAGTACATTTACAATTGCATTCAAGTCCTCACCATGTGAGAGCTGCAGTTCCACATCATTAGTACCCTCAATTGGAAAGAAAAAAGAAAGGAAGGGGGAAGGGGGGAAGTTAGAGGAAAAAATCATATCTTCAGTGCCACTGAGGTCACTTTGCCCAAGACTTTCTCAAATCTGGAACCAATCCTGATTATTCCTACTAGCTGACATGTCATAACAAAAACAGGTTTCAAATTATGTGTTGCCAATTTTTACCCTTCCTAGTGTACCATAGCGAGATATGCTAAGATTAGAGGATGCAAATGTTGGCACAGTCATGACATGTTCTGCTAATGTCTGGTGTAGAAAACCTTTGGAACAGAAATGGGAAACCCGGAGTATGTTCTTAACTAGCTGTGACCTCACTTCCACCCAGAACAGCCCTGTATGAATTCTGCTGCCAACATGGGTAATGCAGTTCTTGTAGTAGCACAGACTTTTAACCTAAACTACCACCAAGGGATATATAGCTTTCTTAAATGTGCTTAAGCTGTGCTAAACTAAACTGTGTTGATTTTGAATAGAGTGTGCCTCCTCAAAGTAGCAGGAAATTGTCCTTTCTGACTTGTGTTCTCACTAAAGTGTGAAGAGGCCACATTTGAACTTTTCAAAATAATTTCATCTAAACATTATGGAAAACAGATCATAAATTTCCTTGTTGTTACCTCCTGGCTTTTTTCCCTCATTATGTTTGCACCAATTTCCCTGTCCCCGAAATACAATTGCTTAGTATAAATGAAACTGCTACAAGCCATAACCTGCCCTTTTACAATCCTGAACTTGCATTACAAAGTGAAATATAACCTTTGATATATCTAAGCCAGGCTGTCTCTTCTATTTGCAATGCAGCCAGCTGCTCTACATACCATGAGGTGGGGTGGCGGCATGAGTTGGGGGGGAGCAGCAGAGATGTTTTTCTGTATATATGTATGCGTGTGCTATCATGTGAAAAGCTTCAACAAGTTCAGAGGTTTACTTCAAAAGAGCCCCTGACAGTTCAGATTCTTGTATGAAATTTATTAAAATTTATCAAACCTTGCTTTGATATCTCACTGGTCAATTACCTGAAGCATTATAACAACTTGGCAAATTCACTGAGCAGGTCACATAGTTAGAATGGAAACGCTGAGAGGCTGTTTAAAAGATTTTTGTCAGAAAAAGTAAGCCTATTGACAGAAGCCAATTCTTTTGATGTAGTGCATTCAGGAGGTCGAAGGATTAGATGTTTTGGGTGGCTTCGGTTTAAGTTTGCTGAACGAAAAAGACTGCAATGGCTAATTACCATCCCAGTTAGACTGGCTAGGTGCTTTAGCTTATCCCTTTATTAAGATTTAAGTACATTTTGTTGTTGCTATACCAAAAATCTCTCTAATCTGTATAAAGGTTAAAAATAGAACAGGCCTTACCCTGCTACAATCTTCACAAACTAAGGGGTCTTGAGATACCTCCTTGATTCCTTGTGATCCTTTCAACTATGCTAGAGTCACACTTCCAACATCTTCTATTTGGGGAAGGTCAGTTTAAAGAATTTTCCTTCAGTTATTTCAGAACGTATTACTCGATAGACAATTTAATCAATGTTTTTTTTCAAACTTGTCAACTTCTGTGACTTCAGACCCCAGAATTCCCCAGCCGGCATGCAGAAGTCTACACATCTTAATGTTGACAAGTTTGAAAAACACTGATTTATATCTTCAAGCAATTTCAACTGGGATTATTCACTTATTATGGTATTTCATGCAACATCTAGTAGTCAGGGAAAACACCATCCAGAGGTAACTAGATATGAATACTTGTATGTGAAATATGGGCCAGTCTCACCCTGTTGATATAACCAACCTAAAGCTATCCAGCAGTGGCCCTTCACAAGCTCCTGAATCTCACCTCAAGTTTGGCTCCAGAGGGCTTTGACCTCGATGTCCTGGGATATGGTTGTGGTGAACCTTATGAATTCCATAGCTTTCATGGCAATTATGAGTTTGTAGCAAGTATTCTCAGCCCCAACTCACATACACTTGGTAAAGTCTTTGCTTTGGAGCAGACAAGCATGAATATAAAATGCCTATGTTATACTTTGTCATGTTAAATTACTTTCTCATCAAACTTTGTATCCTGCCCTGGATTTCTGCTGAATACCAGTTAGAATGGTTTGTCTCAAGTGCTTAATAGGCTGGAGTCCCCACAGAACCCTTGAGAAGTTTCCTGATGGTTTTCTGGGCATCCAGAAAATTTAATTTTTGACTTTTATAACTATAGTATTTTTATATTGTGTATTGCTCTATTGTCTAGAGTTCTCCAATACTGCAGGGGCAGGGGTGATGATAAGCATTCCAAAGAAAATAAATAGGAACATACTGTTAGAGATGCTTGCATGAGCAAAGACGTACAAAAAGCCATTTCTATAATAAAAAAACTGCACATTGAAATTAAGATGTTTCCTTCGATAATTGTATGGACTAGGTGCACGCTAACCTAAAATTCAAATAGCTTAAAAGGCATAATTCTAAATTCAGAGGCTTTGGTTGTAGTTAACCAATGATGAGGATATGTACTCATCAAATGTTCAGAGGCATTAGTATTAGGGATTTGACTAATTTTTAATTATGCAGAAAGGAAAGCATAATGCAAACTAGCTGGTTAGGAGGATGGTGATTAGCAGTAGCTGACCATAAGAAGGATTCCTGGGGAGAGATGGACAAAGATGGGCAAGGATAATGCCAGAATCTTTAATCAAAAGATCATTACTCAAACTGCCCCAGAAATATCTTTGTAAAAAAATAAGAATGTATTGCTTTTTTATTTATACTTGTTTATATAGAGAAGTTATGGAGAAATTCTAAGACATTCAAATACCGGTAGATGAATAAGTAATGCATAGTCTGTTGCAAGGATTGAATAGTTGTGTGTTTCTCCCATTTTGTCATACGCAAGTGAGAATAATATTATGTGAAAATAATATAATTCAGCAGGAAAGGGATACCGGTACTTCAAAAGTGTGGTAAAACAAGGTCAAGAATGAATGAGTTCTGAATTAATGGGGATTCAATACAAATGTAAGTAACTAGTATGAAAGAAGCATCATGCTAAAGTGTATGAGTGGGCATTATAACTCATATAAAGAATATGAAGGAAGGAAGAATGAATGTCTTGAGACAAAGAGGAAGACCAAGAAAATAGTGATTGTATGACATTGATCACATCCTCAAAAAGAGAGATGTCAACTTTTTAAAGAACAAAAGGCTATCTATGAAGTAATGTATACCAATGTTACAAACAAGGACACCAAGCAAGCATCCATATCCTTCCAGGGGTGGGATGGGAGAGAGGGAATGATAACATGATCTAAGTTATTAATCATGTTTTTTTTCATGATGGCATCTTTGTTTCCTACAGATGCTGCTAGTGGTAAATATAGAAAGGAATAGAGAGGTATTGGGTTGATGTAAAGTTTACTTATAGCATTGTTTATCCTGAAAGAAACAACATGATACACATAATATGGGGAGAGCATTATTCCAAAAGGCAAGATACAACTGAGATGAAAAGAAATAATAAATAATACTCTATATGTTAACTTTTATATTTATGTTCAAATGCACCAATCTATTTTTATTCCTTTATCTGGAAATATGCATTGTTCCTGTACTTTCAAAAGAATAAATTTTAAGGTACACGGTACCATCTGAGAGACACAGTGAGAAGATTGTTATTTTAGGAAAAAGACTGATTGTGTATATATTCCATTCCAGAAAAGAAAATATAATAGCAATAGTATGATGCTCTTGTTCCTAGTAGAATGATACCTGTTCATGTAAAACTTATATCAGTTTTGATAGTACAAGTACTGTGTATATAATGTCTATATAATCTGAAATTTTAATTTCAGAAAAAATATGAATAAGGTGGATTTATAATTCTCTTCATTTACCATAAAAGTTCTAATTTACTCAGTATAGTTCCAAATATTTAATGTTTTCACTTTCCCAGTTTGCATTTTCTACATCTGTATTGAGGGAGATGAATCACATCCATAAAGTATTGGTCCTTTTGTAAAACATACCTTGGCATAACTTTCACCTTGCACAGGAGAGATACCATTTGGTTTTGCATGTTCCACTATGCCATATGTATTGGTATATTGCATTAGCCAGGTTCACATTAGCCAGGTTTTTTTCCTTCAACTGCACACAACAATTAAATACAGTGGCTGGGTTTGCATAACATGCAAGTCAAGACAAAACAAACTATATTGTGGTTTAACACAGTGGTGGTATTCAATTTTTTTTACTACCGGTTCTGTGGGTGTGGCTTGGTGGGCGTGGCTATGCTGTCAGCCAAT
>JANHGC010007595.1:10450-23246 GCA_027560395.1 Boaedon fuliginosus
AATAGCACTCAGATGTTATATACTTCTTATCAGAGCTTTACAACACTCCCCAAGCGGTTACAGAGTCAGCTTATGTTGACATTTCATGTTTATGACGCCACCAGCTCTAAATCTTAAAAAAAAAAAGAAAAAATTAAAGCCACTAAGCTACTATTCTAGCTTTTCTTCCTTAATGTGAGCGTTTTTTGTAACAATAACAGTAATAAAAGCAGTGGGTAAATGTAAGGCATGAAAACTGCAATGACGGGACTCTTGCAAAATTCTGTTAATATGACCAGGTAATCATACAACAAGGAAATCCCTTGTGTGAGCCGGCATGACAACATTTATTAATAAGGATATGACCACATTCCAAAAAGAAACAAATAAGTGAGTCACCATCCCTGTCACCAGAAAACTTAATTTTTATACAGAATACAGATAAAATAGATTTTTCTTAATGGTATGGAAGGTTTTCGGGAGGCTTATCTCAATAGTGCACAACTTAAGAGGTCTTGGGGAAGGTGCAACCACCCAAAACTTCAAAAAGAGTTGCCACAACCTTTCCTTTGTGATTTTAAATGTCAAAAACCCCATTCACTACATTTAGGGGACAACATAAAACAAAAACACATAATTCAGTTCTTTCCATGAATTCCTTTTAGATTTTTTAAAAACTCGATGTTTTAGCTTTTGTTAATTATAGAGAGGTATTTCAAAAGTGAGAGCCAGTTAGGAGTAGTGGCTGAGGCACCAGACCAAAAATTAAGACCCTATGAATTCTAGTCTCATTTTAGCTACAACACCATCTGGTTGACCTTGATCCAGTTTCTCTCGACCCTAGGATGGAGGCAAAGAACTTCTGAAATCTTGCCAGGAAAAACGCAGGGGCCTATCCAGGCCGTTGCCAAAGTTCAATAACAACTCAGAGGCCGCACGCACGCACACACACACACAATCAATAGTGCAAGGTTAACAACAAAAACAATAGAACGCAAAAATCATCAAAGTCTGCAAGAAACGTGTAATTTCTAATTCTATCTTAGTTTGAGTAATGATTTTTCATGCAAGTGATAGCTTTGACTTCCACAGGAATGCTTCCTGTGACAGTTTACACATGACACAAAATGGAAAAAAAACAAGACTTCGTGTCCTGCAGCACCCAGCTGTCCTCCCACAAAACAACACACTTCGAACCAAATCAGAAGTCCAAAGATGCTTTCACTTCTCCTTGGTCTTAGTGTATTGTTAACATACAAACACACCTGCCGTCCGTTCAAGAATCATTTGTTCAAAACCAAAGAAATATAAATAAAAGCATTACCTTGTGAGAGAATTTTATACAAGAATGTGGTGTTTCAGGAAGGAAGGGTTTTAATAACAAACAATAATATTTTCTTCAGCCATCATAAACAAAACAAATTTAATATTGGAGCTTATGCATACTGAGAGGGTTGGCAGGTGGAATAATTTATTCAGACTAAAATTAAATTATTATTTTTTTATTTTTGATTTATAACAGTTTCACATTCTAATCAACTCTATTATATCCAATTGCTTTTGTTTGACAGTAACCAAAGAAGGCATTAAATGATTAGTTATATAACACATTGAACCTGAATTTGCTGTTGGTAGGAATTCTGGATTCTTGTTTTCAAACTGTGGCTCAATTTTATCCACTACATTTTCCATGCATTTCTATCACAAAGTCCTGCAGTCCTGAGGCTGCATCCAGCCTCGGGAGCTCATGTTACTCATCCTTGGCTAGAATGAAAGCCTATAGTATTGCTTTACTCAGCTATATTGTTGTCAATTTCAGATAAATTAACATCATGCTGACTTGTTAATATGGTATTTTTGCAAAGTAAAGAAGCATTTTTTACGGTTAGGTTTATCTATTCATTGCAAACAGCTCCGCTTCTGGGTTATGGCCACTTAAGGCAGATATTTCTCTTCCCACCAAGTGCCTGGTTGAGTTTCGTTTGCACCTTCAGATCCTCAGAGACTGAGCATCATCTTTTTGAAAAAGGATCTAAGAAAGCAAGTTTATGAGGATATTTGAGGGGGGGTTTAAATTTCTGGCAAGTGATCTATATGGAAATAATCTTTGTATAAAGGAAATCGTTGATACTTCCACACATAGCAAGAATATCTTTTGGCTGTGAATGTACCATCCGGAAGCTTAGGGTCAGTTATGTTGAAAGGTGTCATTTATGCTGAAATATAAAGGCAGTTCTCGAGTTACTGAGCCAAAATTTCCATCGTTGAGCCAGGCAGTTGTTATGTGAGTTTTGCCCCATTTAATGACCTGTTTGCCTCAGTTGTTAAGCAAATCACTGCAACTGAATGGTGCGGTCATTAAGCTTTCCCCATTGACTTTGCATTTTGGAAGCCAGCTGGGAAGTTTGCAAATAGTAATTGCCTGATCCCAGGACAGTACAACTATCATAAATAAAGGCCCGGTGCCAAGCGCCCAAATTTTAATCACGTGACCATGGAAATACTGCAACAGTCGTAAGTGTGAAAAATTGTTTTAAGTCGCTTTTTCAGTGCTGTTGTAACTCTGAACACTCACTAAACGAATGGTTGTCAGTTGAGGACTACCTGTAATCATTCAGCCTAGCAGCAACAGGAAAGACTAGGACAAAGCTTTTTCCTGAGAAGGTATGCCATGCATTCGAAATTCCCTTCATTTGTTTCTATCCAAGACAATCAACCATTTTTTATTATTATTATTCTGATATTTTCATCCCCTTCTGTATTTAATTTATGGCACTACTTGAGTTGAACATGTGAAACATCTGCAACAGACAATAATGGACTGCAGTGTCCCAGACAAACTATGCAGAAAAAAATCTCAGCAGAGACAATGACGTTCATGAATTCATGTGAACTGCAACGATTCTACAGAATTATAAGCTTAGTGGAATTAAAATTGATTGTTACAGGGTGCCAAGTTTTATTTTCCAGCAACAAAACGTGGGCTTCGGCAGCTAAGCAGAACTAGAATTGATTGTTACATATGCCAAGTTTTATTTTCCAGTTACAAAACTTAGGCAGCATTATACTTTGATGGGCTTTCTCACAAGAAAATGATCTGAAATGCATATTAATCATACAAGTCTATGCATTCCACATTCAAACAGTTTCTCTAATTTGTCCATGAACGGCATTAAAATTAAATAAAAATTAATTTTTGCACCATAGCATTTGAGTTCCTTATATAAGTGTGTGTGTGTGTGTGTGTATTGCATACTCATACCCCATACTTTATTTTTTTAACCAGTTGTAAGGTATGTATATCGACATGGATTTCTAATCCAAACGGTTGTTCTCAAGACATTTGAGAACCGCCTTCTGCACCTCCTTCGAGACCGCCTTCTGCTACCATATGCCTCCCATCGCTCGGTGAGATTCCACAGAGAGGCCCTGCTCCGGATACCGTCAGCGAAACAATGTCGGCTGGCGGGGCCGCGGGCACGGGCCTTCTCGGTGGGAGCGCCGTCCCTCTGGAACTCGCTCCCCACTGAAATTAGGACCATCTCTAGTCTGCCTGTGTTCCGCAAGGCCGTGAAGACCTGGCTTTGCCATCAAGCTTGGACCTGATCCCTTGTTACCCACCTCCTAATGGTATGATTGGTTGAATGACTGTGTTTTGGAAATTTTTATTGTATAGGACTGTTTTGAAGAGACACTAGGGGAGCCGAGCTGATACTACACAGGCATTATCTGTGTTTGTTTATTTAATCATTTACATGACTTATAAACTTCCTTGAACCCTTTGTGGAAGAGGGTGATGGCTAAATAGAAAGTTACATGCAGCAGATTTTTGGTAACTTGGGAAGTGGTTTTCCTTAACTTGGTAGCTATCTAGCATTAAGGAATGGTGGTAGCCTAGTCTGTAAAGTCTACCAATGGATTTCTTGATAGATAAAGTCTTCCACCACCATCAGCTGTTTTGGGGAAAGGGTCACTCTGCCATAAGTAGAGGGAGAAACAATCCTACAGCTTTTCTGTGCAATCTTCCATTGTGTCTCCCTCTTGAAGGGCTATAAATAGTTTTTCTTTAGTTCTGCCAGCTGATAATATGGGAGCGCTTCTACACGGCAGTCTAATGCAAATTCCATTAGATGCTGGCATAGCTTGGTCTGTATCCTGGCTGAAATTTTCGGAAGAGTGATTGTTCATTTTTTCTTAGTCATGGATCTGTAGTTTTTTGGATGCCTGTATAAATATCTCACCCCCTCACCCCTTTATTCAATGGGGAATAGCATATTTTATCAATGCAGCCGTGTCCTGTGGGAAGTGACACAGAACTCATGCATACATTCACCTACAAAGAATAATAAAATGAAGCTAGGCTAATTTCAGAATTCATGTCAGGGTAAGTGGCTCCCCCCCACCCACCCCTTTTTTGGGCTGATAATAATACAATGACTATGATGTTCTGAAGGATTAGTTACATTGTATTTATTTTAAGCGAATTTTAATTTATTCACTGTTATGCCATTGAATTTTGAGACTTGCAGTGGCTTACACAATACAAAAACCCATAATAAAAGCTATTAAAATGTCCATGGTACAATATATATCTGGAACAATCACAGCAGTGCAAAAAGGATTTAATGCCATTTGGGAAATCTAGTCAAATCACAATGCCTCCCCCTGCCTGAAAGCTCCATCCTAACCATTTTCTGGCTAAGAAGCCCAGTCTTACCTCCATGGGAGATAGTTTCAGGTGTTGGCATTATTCCTGAGAAGCAGTGCTTACTGGTCTTATTTCTTCTTTTATACATATGGAAGTGTTGTACCACCAAGAATTTCTTTGATGCGGATTTCCTTGGGTGGGTTAATTCTGGTTGAAGTAGATGTTCTATAGGAACCCCATTATGCCAAACCATAATGTGCTTTATAGGTTATAAAAAACAGGACTTTGAGTTGCCCTTGGAAACATTAATATTAGTAGGCAATATAAGATTTGTAATATGGATACAGTATGTTCATAGTAAAAACACCCCAACCAATGAGTGGGCTGCTATATTTTCTGAATTTCAAACCCTGTGTAGAGCATATTGTTAAAATCCACCCATTGGTAATAAGCGCCTGAATGATCATAGCCAAACTCCTGCTCCAGCAAGGGCCACAACTGGTGTGCCTGCTGAAGCTGGGCAAAGCTGCTCTGGCCACAACCTTAAGAGAGTTGGAAGAACATTGCAAATAATAATTTTGTGTTGTTTGATATTCATTTTTAGCTGGGTTTGTCCCCTCCAATAGGCCCCACTGGAATATCCTCTAAGCATCAGAACAAGACAAGACTTCAGCAGCATTTTTAGGCAGCCCCTGAATGGTAATATAAATATGACTTCTTACAGTACCTTCATGTAGATCTTGAAAAGCAGGGGGAATGGACTGCAGCACCCAACAAGAGCATTGTCTCTCCTCCCCCACTGACTGAAATTACCTACTGAAGAAGAACAGGACCATTGTAACACAGTGCCTGCAATCCCCACAATAGCATATCACATGGAATGGAATGATTGATGGTATTTATTGAAGGCTATAAAGAGGTCTTACAGAATCAAAAGTGACACATTCCTCTCATCTTGCTTCTGATGAAAGCCATCCACCAGAGTGGTCTCTGCCCCATGCCCAGACCTGAACCTTGGCCACAAGGAATCTAAATAACCATGCTAGGCTAGCTCAAACAAAAAGATTTGCATTCTGTATATCAATAATAAAAATAAAATATTTTAGCCGCTTGAATTTTATCTTATGGTAGCAGTCAAATAAGTACTGTATATATTCAGCTATAGTTTCATCTCAGGTGATTACAGCTTTCATCAGCTGAGTAATACTTTTTTGTTTAATTTGACCCAATTCCTATGCACATTAGAAATGGTGGTCCTTTGAAAAATGTTTCTGAACATGCAAAACACTTGACCAATTAATTTTTCTGTCATTTGTTTCTCTGCATGTGCATCTGGCTGTATCCTTTCAGCTTTCATTTTTTCCATGGGCAAATCTGCTTGCATTGATAAGATTTTTATCCCATTCACTTTGACAGATTATTGGAAGGAATATTCTTTGCTTTGCCATGTTCTGCTGTCAGTATAAAACATTCACTCTGGAACCATATGGTTAACAGCTCATTGGTTTGTGCAGCTGGACTATAGGGATTAGGACTGGATCCTCATATATTACATAAAGATGCAAATGTGTATCTATCGTTATACATTCTTTGAAAAGTGGAATCTGATATTATGCTATTAATGTTGATTCTGGCTTTCTTAGTCAAGATGGGCTCAGTGAGGCCAGCTTGATTGGGCCTCCCTGGCCCAAACCTGATCATGCAGTAAATGGAAGATTGATTAAAATGTCACCAAGGGCAATCATTCCTGTATCCATTGGAGCTCAAAGGGAGAACTTGTCCCTGGAACCAGGTATTGATGAAGAATCAACACTACTTACTGATTTATCATTTTTTCCAATTGTTGAGAGGATGAAGATTCTATTGAGATAACAAATTTCCTGGATTCTTTTGCATCACTGCCAGGGCATCATATATAAAACACACAAGTGTTTCCTTTCAATCCTACCATTTGTATTTTGAAAGCTATGTAAAGTAGCTTGGCCTTGTGCAAACTGTACCACAAATCCATAGTAATTTGTCTAATGTCATTTTTATAAATATTTTTCCTGTTTTTATTTGTAAGCCATCCAAAGTTATTGAGTGGGGTGGCATCAGAATTTAAAAAAATACATAGTTTTCTTCTAAAGATACAATTAGATAGAGATTCAGTGTGTTTCTACATGGAGAATAAATTAGAGTTTCCTCTTTGCATGGTGTATAAATTGTACTTACTTGCTGCCTCTTTGTAAACTATTCTCTCAGTTTCAACACATTTTCTTGACAGACAGCTAGTTTGGTTTTATTTTTGGTATCATCTTGACTTGCTTATGGTAGCGCCTGATTGAGGATGAGGAATAAAAAAAATTGGAAGCATTGACCTTTATCAGTAGGGATGTAGATCCAACTGAGATGGTGATTGAAGCAGATTATATGTCTTAAAGAGGATTATAATATGGGTTTTTTTCATGTGTCAGAAACCATAAGAGAACAAGTTTATTTCTCCCCATGTTGTTTCTTTCTATGGCACTATTATGAGGGTTGGTTTTCATTGAGAAAGGAGCTCTTAAATGCTTTATTAGCATTTAATTATAATTATAAAATTATTTATGACTATATTTTAGTTATAATCTTTATAATTATTATAACAGCTGAGTAGAGCTGCTTTTGAACATAATTATACTAACAGTTTTCTGGAGATAGACTTTCCAGACAAACTGTTGAAAATTCTACGTTTGGGGTATGTTCTTGTTTTTTTCTCCTGATACCGATCAGAAATATGGGCTATTTTGGTTTCAGAATTGTTAGAGTGTCTCTGTGTTTGTACATTTCCCATGAATAGTTCAATTGGAAGGAATGAAATGGACACTAATAATGCAGTTGCAAGGGCTTATAGAGCAAGCCTAAGCCATTCACATGGCTAATTTTGATGGGAATGGGGAGAAATTGAGATGTCTGGAAAAAAAACCTCCACTAGATTCTCAACCACTTGTTAAGCCCCAGTTGCTATGCTAGTGGAAAGTTCAAAAGATTTGTAACTACTGCCATTTTTTGTCTGTCACTGGTAGCTTGTGATGGTCCTGAAAATAACATTTTCTGTGGCAGAAAAAAAAGGAATTTATTGAATTTATTGAACCCTGGGTTCCACCTTTCTTGCAGAACTTCAGGATCAGATCTTAGAATAACTTAAGCTTCTGGGAAATGTTTTCCCTTCTCTTGTTTCCCTTGATTCCATGAGAGATGGAGTGGGGGTGGGAAATCACCAAGGATGGCTGGGCCTGAAACCAGCCTGTGCCAAGCCACTCCTCTTTCAGCTTGGAAGTCAGCTTTTCTTATGGCTGCTTTGCTGGCAGTGTTTCAGTTCAGTTTAGTTCAGTTCAACACAGGAAGTGAAGAATTAGACCTAAAGGTATGATGCATAATTTAGTAAACAAGCAGGAATTTTATTACTGCAGTGCAGTAGCCTCCACAGGAGTTGAGGAGGAGCCTGGATGTTTTCAGCCTTGGAACTCTCCTTCAGGCCATATATCTTTGCAAATATTTGGGAGGTAGAACAGCTTCCCCCGCTTCCCACTGGGTATATTAAACATGCACATCTACTATACAGGACTGTTTTGTAGTCAGTATTGCAAGTCATACTCCATAAATGATAAGACCCTAGGACAGTAATGAGCTGAGAAGCAAGAGTATAGTAATAATTGTTGAGGCTTGGGGTATGTCAACTAGGGTATAAGCTGTGCATTTTCTAATTCTGGTCACAGGATGGCAGCATAAGTAAAACACTCAAAGAGAAACAGGCTTGCATCTTAGTTGACCTGTGTGAATATTTTGGAATAATGTTTCATGTGAGAGCTGCAATTTTACGAGAGAGCTGCAATTGCTAGAAACATCAGAGCACTATAAATGCTGTTTCATTACTAAATTCTCAAAAATTTGCATAGGAATTTAATTAGGCGTGTAGGTTAAATGGGAAAATGAAAATAGGACTGGTAGAATATTCAGGTAAAAAGATTGGTGGTATCTGGTTTTACTGGCTCCTCAGTCAAATATTTGTTGTTAATCTTTGATTTAGTAGCTTAATGGGAACTTCTGGCCAGGTTCTGCTAAAAAGCATATAGTGCTCTTTCATTTGTTTCATTAATGCTTGTTGAGGAGAAGTTCCTAATAAAACATTCTCTAAAATTCAGAGATATCCAATTTTATTTATTTATTTATTTATTTATTTATTTATTTATTTATTTATTTATTTATTTAGATTTATACTCCGCTTCTCTTCCCCAGTCAAGGGGAACTCAAAGCGGCTTTGATTAATAATAATAGTAATTTTGATTACACAGCAGATGAATCCAACACATGTAAGCATAGGACAAGTTGTAGATCCAGTGTTCTGTAGAACTAATATAGGAAATAAATTAAAACTTGTATAGACTTCCAGATTTTGTTCCATAAAGGGGGAAAAGAGAGAGAAGAACAAAAGGAAAAATACAAAGATAGTGTTTATAGGATTATAAGAGGTGCTATTAATCTATCTGTCTGTCTATCTGTCTATCCTATCCTAAATTAAAATGTAATTTGTTTGTAGACCTACGCATTCCATATTTTTGTTGCTAACGTATAGATGCAATCAGGAAAACATCACAGGTAAAAATTAATGTGATAAGCTCAATTAAAAGAAAAGAAACAGATCAGCATTAAAAAAAAGCCATAAGAATGCCACCTGAAATAAAAGTGTTTTCAAAGTTCAAAATACATATAGAAGGGCTAGATGGATTTCCCAGAGATTAAATCAATGACAAATCAAGGTTTGACATTGTTGGAACTTTAGCTAAGACAATACTCTAACACTATCAGGTCTAAGCCCACGGAAGGCACAGTAGATTAAATTGAGTCCAGTTCAGGTCTACACAGTTCTTCTTCTTGGACTCCTTTCTGAAATGTGTTGCCTCCTCCCTGGGAAACCATGATGTTACTGCTGACACACACCCTCCATCCCATTCAGCTGCACATTTCATCACAACCACTCATTTCTCTACCCCTGTGATGAACTCTTGGAGATATTTTGAACATCAGTTCAGATTGATCCAATTGGGGTTAAGTTTTTATCTTCAACTATCCCTCTTAGGTACCATTGAAAGTAGATTACAGTACCACTTGCATAGGATCAGGAAAGACTAAAAGGGACTTTTGAGATTATCTAATCGAATTCCTATTCATTGCTAAAAATTACTGCAAGATCCCTGGCAGCTTGCTGTATAGCTTCTATATAGTTAAGGAGTATCCACCACCATTCAAGATAGTCTGCCTTATTATTGATGTTGTTATTCATATTTAATTGAAATCTTCCTTGTAATTCAAACCCATTGCTCCTCATACGGTCTTCTGGAACCATACTAAAATACTTTGTGTAATCTTCTATTTGATAGTCCTTTATATCCTGAAAGATTGAGAATACATCTTCTCACGGACTTCTCTCTTTCATATTAAATATACCCAATGACTCCAATCATAACTCCTGTTTTTCTCTCCAGGCCTCTCATGACTTTGATTGTTGTCCTTTGGACATGCTCCAGTTTGTCAATGTCTTTCCTGAAATGTGATGCTTAGAACTTGACAAAAACACAGAATAGGCCAGTCCTAGATGGAGTTCCACTTTTTAAGTGCCACCTCAGTAAAAATCCTGTCCTTCTGTAATGGATGACTACCTTAAATTCCTCTGTCTCTGTAAGAAATTGTATTATTGCTAAAATACAACCACAATATTGATTTACTACTTCAAAAGATATTAAGGGCGCATGGATGATAAATATAGTACATGGCCACAGTCGTTTCAATGCTTTGTACCTTCATGCAGTCTTTCCTCACAGATGCTTTTATGTCTGTCTGCTGTGCCTCATGCTATCTGCCTACCTCGGGACATATAATTTAAAATGTTATATCAAATATACCAAGAAACTAACTTTATGAACCCATAATAGTAAAGCTGTATCAGATTTGAAATCGCTCGTGTGAGATTGGTGAAAAAGAAAAAGTAAATGACAGTGAAAGGTAAGAAGGTGACTGGCATGGCTTTGGTAAGGATTTTGACCAGAAATGAAAATCTATCCTTTAATCATTTTTTTTTGCACTTATTTAGTTATGGTCAGTTACAAAGTCAATCAAGAGAGGCCTCCCTGGTTTCTCTTACAGTATGCTGGAAGATGGCAGATAGCTACTTTAATGTCACTGGGCAAAAAAGAACCAAGTTCTTACACATGTTGGTTACGGTGTGGACTAGATTTGAACTGAAAATTGGGAACTGGAATAGTTGGAAGGCAGAAGGATATAACACATTTAATTGGAATGAGAATGTTAGCAAGAGAAGTTTTTACTTTAATCCAACTCTAGTTTCTCTGACTTGAAAATCTCATATCCATAATAAAAGATTTGAATTAGAAACCTGAAGTCAATCAAAGAGCTTTCACTTGGGTGCTCTCTCCACAGCTGGCTGCTCTGTATAATGTTTCTGACTATCAGAAGAAAGGCTGACTCAGATATGTTCATACTGCTTCAGAATAAAGTATTATTCTTATTGTATACTTTTTGAATAAGTTTGAATTTGTGTAGAATAACAAATTGAAATGTGGGTCTTACAAACTCAATTTGTAGGCAATTAAGCTTGGAGATATCTCACATCCTGTTCCCCCAAGAAAAAAAGGTGGATATATGCTTCTTTGTTGTACTCAGATACTCAGTCTTCCCTAATCTGATGTAATAAAGCCCAGATTTTAGAATGGTAATTTAAAAAGAAGATAGATTTTTATGGCCCAGATGTATCTTAGCAAAAGGATGGGGTATCAAATATACAATTTATGGTTTTGTAAAAACATTTGTTCCTCCAAAGTGTATCCTCTGTGAATATTTTCTGTTTGACAATCGCATAGTCATGTGTAACCGTATCCCCAAGTGAACCTTTGGGAATGACATTGCAGTGTTGTCATGAGGCATTCTGTCTTAATTTAGAAGAAAGTCTAATGCTGTTTATTGTAGTACATTCATTTAATTTATATCTAGCCTTTTGACTTTATTTAGCATTTAACCAGGTTACCATATATCTGTGATGGCGAACCTATGGCACGCATGCCAGAAGTGGCACGCAAAGCTATCTCTCTGGGCACACAGAGCCATCACCTGTTTCTCTTCTGGGTTCCGGAACGCACATGCACACAGGCCACCTGCACTTTCATTTTCATTTTCCTCGCAGAGCAGCCAGCAAGAACATGCGATCTGGAACTTCGCTTCCTCCCGCCAGGCAAGCAGCAGGAGAGCAGTTGGTGCAGCCAGGAAAGGCTCTGGCTGGAGAGGGATGTATTCCCCGCTTTGGGGATGGGTGGTGGGGCGGCGGGGTGGCTGCTGTCGCCCCCCCTCGCCCCAACTAAAAAGGCCGCCAAGCAGAACTGGCGCATGTGCAGAGGACAGCTGGTCTTGTGCACATGCATGGAAACCTGAAGCTGTGCCCATGCACACACCAAAAATCACACGTTCTTTCAGTTTCTGGCACGCAAGTGCACATGCAGGCTCATGTGCTCCCGGTTTTGGCATTCGGTGCCAAAAAGGTTCGTCATCACTGCCATATATACTCAAATATAAGCCAAGTTTTTCAGCACCCAAAATGTGCTGAAAAAGTCACCCTTGGCTTATATCGAGTCAGAGCTAAACTTTACTGTTTTTCTTTGAAAGACCTAACCCTAACCCACCCGCCATTTTCATGGCCAGTGTGCCTGCAAGATCCCTGGTTTCCAAGGCTGGCGAGGGTTTGGGTTCGTCTCCAGCTTACCAAGTGTTCTCGATCAGCTGATCAGTGTGCCGCAGTTAAGGGGCCCAGCAGTTTTGAGGTGACCAGGGAAGGGAAAAGCTGCCTCCTAGATCAGCCCCTGCAAACTCTTCTCTCGAGGAAGACTCACTGAAAGAAGCCTGGCCAAAGTTTCCCTGCACTGTTTCAGAGAGTCCTCCTCGAGTGGAGAGTCTGCAAAGGCTGATTTAGGTGCAAAGGACAGCAAAGGTAAGTTTCCCTACACTGTTTCAGAGAGTCCTCCATGAGAGGAGAGTTTTCAGGGGCTGATTGAGGGGCTGTTTTGATAGATGGAAAGAGAAGAGATAAAGAGGATTTCCCTTCTACAAACACCCACATTTTTCTATAAAACCCAGACAGAA
>JANHGC010007595.1:23346-34864 GCA_027560395.1 Boaedon fuliginosus
CAGAAGCATCTATATTTCCCTTAAAGAAACAAAATAAAAATCTGTATTTCCTATCAATTTTATAAATGTTCTATAGTGTTTTGAAATGTTCTGGAATCTCACCCTTGGCTTATACTCGAGTCAATATGTTTTTCCAGATTTTATAGGTAAAATTAGGTACCTTGGCTTATATTCGGGTCAGCTTATACTCAAGTATACAAAGTTTTAGAAGCAAAGGTTAACTAGACGTCATTGTGCTGAACCTGATTCCTGATGATTACATGGACAATTCTCAGCATCCTGACTTGTTTCTAATAATAAATTGTAGCTTTCCAAGAACAACACTGGTTTTTTTAATTTCAACTATCTACCTTGCCGTTGTCTTTGCCTTGTTTTTCTTCCCTCAGTCTTGCTAATTATAATAATCTTTTCTAGGCCATTATTTGCTTGCCTTTCATGTCCTAAAATTATGTTAGCATCTGCTTGCTGATCATTGCCTTGAGGGAGCAGTCTGCCTTTATTTCATCCAAGACCAATGGATTGGTTTTTCTTGCAGTCCATGGTGTTCTTAGGAACCAGCTCCATAATTCATGGGTATCTATCTTCTTTCTTTCACTCTTAATCAATGTTCAGCTTTCAGCTTGTACATTAAAGCATTTCACTATTCTGATCTTTGTTGTCATAGCAATATTCTTCACAGTTCGTTATTCCCTTCCTCCTAAAGATTAATTTCTTCTTAACTACTCCAGCACATTGCTCATTTTTATCTAAGAAAATAAAACTGTCTATAATGCTACTTTCAGTTCTTTTCCATCTACTGTAAATTCAATACATGTTTATTAATGTTATCTTTGTCTTCTTGATATGTAACATTAATCTGGATTTTTCATTTTTACTTTAATCATGAACTAAGTTGCCTGTACTTTTGGCTGACAAAAGTGGCATTATCTGCATATTTGAAATTATAAACATTCAATCCTCTCATTTTTGATTCCAGCTGTCATATTTTCAGTTCTTGACATTTTGATATTATATATATATATATAGAAAATGTGGTGACAGTATGCTTCCTTGTTGGACTATGATCTCCTATTCTGAACCACCCTGTTTCCCTGAAAATACGACCTCCCCTGAAAGTAAGACTGAGCTTGATTTTTACATGTGTGCCCAAGCTACGTGTGCCCCTAACTAATAGGTTAGTCAGTGGATAACATCCCCTGAAAATAAGACCAGGTGCCTTTTTTGGTGGCAAAAAAAGAGTAAGACAGGGTCTTATTTTCGGGGAAACACGTACCGTTTTTTCCAGACCCAATTATTACTCTTGCTTCTTGATCATTGTTCCTTTGAAAAATATAGGTAGTTCTGAATTACAAACATTCATTTAGCAACCATTCAAAATTACAATGGCACCAAAGAAAATGACTTAAAATCAGTTCTTGAACATACAATTCACAGTCACATGACCAGAATTTGGGCATGGGGATCAGCATCGGGATAAGCCTACTTAACAACTGCCTTGCTTAGCAATGGAAATCCTGATCCAAATTGTGATTGTAAGTCAAGGACTACCTGTAATCAAGACTTCTGGCATATTTATTAGCCTAAATACATCCCACTCTATCATGTTCTAAACTGATTGTTGTTTATAAACTGCCCAAGTCATTTAGGTGAGATAGTGGTGTGGAAATTAAGCAAGCAAGCAAAGGCCTTACTGCATTTAGAAAGCAAAGGTAAAAAGAAATATTCCCCCTTTTCCTTGGGTGCCTTGAATTTTCCTTTAGTATCAAACTTCTTAAATCAGAAACTCTCGAATTTTGAAATTCCTACAAGAATTGCCTACAAATAACAAAAAAAGGGGACACAATTTATAAAAATCTGAGTGAAGGACTTATTTCAACAAGAACAAAGAAAGAGAAGAGAGTTGTTTTGTATACTAATCCCCCTTTAAAACCAGAATTTGTAATGAATGGTAGTTTCCATGGGGTGGAAATTAATTTGCTTGGCGCTAAGGCTTTGGTACTGAAAATTTACTTCTCAAATGAGCATGAAGCACTGTTATGGAGAGACTAATAGTCTTTTCCTATGAAAAATTTTTGATGTGGGATTGAACTGGAGTAATCTCTCCACAACTGGATAGAACTTCTGGGGAAAAAACCATTCAAGTCTCTCAAGGTAAATTACTAAATGTTGTTTTTGGTTGACTGACAATTTAGGCTGGTTGATACATGGAGGCAGAAAAATAGCAATTCAAGAAAGTATATTTATTTTTCAGAAAGACAGAGATCCTTTCCTTTAGGTATGATTTGGATTTAAAAAACTTGGCTACTAAGGTTTTTAAAGTAGAGATAATAGCAAATACTTTTTGGGATTATAATTCTGTAATTTTGATTTAAAAAGAAAATCTAGTTTTAGATGAAGACTGGACAAAATGTTGTTCCAAAACAAACAATAGTGAAGGATTGTGAATTTTTTTTTAAAGTATTGAATATAATTTAG
Organism: Boaedon fuliginosus; assembly: GCA_027560395.1. Classification (NCBI taxonomy): domain Eukaryota; kingdom Metazoa; phylum Chordata; class Lepidosauria; order Squamata; family Lamprophiidae; genus Boaedon; species Boaedon fuliginosus. The sequence goes on from JANHGC010007595.1 coordinate 25,822, forward strand.
GTGAAGGCACTGATTTACAAATGGTTTGGGATAGAAATAAAGTTTCTATCAGAGTTTATTTTCTATAGCATGATGGCCAAGTTATTTTGAATATGAGAACGGATTTTTTTACAGAAAAATACCCAGAGAAGATCAGTATTTCTCAACAGATTAAATTATTACAATAAAAGTTATCTAAGTTAACAGTAAGAGAATTAAAAGAAAAAATGAATTATGTAAAGCAAAATAAACTGAATTTGCAGACAAACCAAGAAAGTGGCTGCCATATAAATTATGAAAAAAATGATACTGAAATTATGACAGATATTAAATATTAACTAGAAATGTGGCCAGACAAATTTTTCCAAGGTTTTAAGAGGAACAGAAAAAAAACATGAACGAACCTATAACAATAAGGAAATGTTCTGAAATTATAAAAAAATATTAAACCAGGAAAGGTACCTGCACCAGAGGGATTATTTTATTTTTATTTTTATTATAAATGTTTCAATGACGAACTTTTACAACCTCTACAAAACATGATGAATTCAATCTACAGGGATGAAAGAGGCCAGAAAGTAGGAAAGAGGCGAATACTGTATAGTATTAATACCTACCATTATTATTAGAACCAGCAAAAGACCATGCATTCAAATCTTAATCTACAAACATGGTTTATAACAATATGATCAATGGTTTTTAAGACTGCTGAAAGATTAAGAAAAAGTGCTGTTTCAGCCGCTGAAGCTACAGCACAACCATCTTTGCAGCAACTTCCATTACAAAAGGAAAATTTGAGGCACAAGAATTTTTTTTCCAAAATAATGGGTTCTAATAATGATGTCTGGAGGAGTGAGAAAACTACTACTTAAGCATTGGCAGGACTACTTGCTATGACAGGAAGCATTCACCATTGCCAGAACCCAACCACAAGACTCAAATATGGGAAGCCTTGATAAATGAAGGAGGGACATGGATTAAACCCACAAGTGGCCAGACTGACAGTTCTAAGAATCCTATCTACTTTCTCAGGACTAACAAGGTCAAACTATTTATTTTATTTATTTATTTTATTAGATTTATACCCCGCCTCTCTTCACCCCAAAGGGGGAACTCGAGGCGGAGAGATAACAGTAATAGACTGGACTTAATGTCTTTCATATGGTTGCTTTGAGAGTCATTTGGTACACACATGTACCTATACCCATACCCATAATAACATCAACATCCCCGCAGAGTAAGTTAGACTGACAGATTAGTTGATTCAAAGTCAACTAATCTATTCTATAGCTGAGGAAAGGGTAGAACTTGGATTTGTGTGGTCCCAGTATAACACTATAACCACTATACACTTATTTAAAAGTCAGAGCCATTGGGGTGAAGTCATATATTGTTCTCTGCCAATTCCAAAATCTACTTTTTTATTTTGGTGTTTTAAAATAATTTATTTTGTTGGCACATCATCCATCTGTTGCTTTCGTCTTTGTAAAAGTGGCAAATACCTCAAGGTCATTCAGTCTACTAAAAACGTGGAAAAGAATTTTTCTGGCTGCTACTTCTTAGTTAAATCTGCATTATGTTATCATTTAATGCACTGTACCATTTAATGCACTGTACCATCTAGCCTTAGTGTATTTTAAGGGTAAATGTTAAAATTACATTGGAAGCATTTCTACGGAACAAGATGCAATTATGGATTTCTTTTTATGTTTCATTGCCTGCCTTCTTACAAATCATAACTTTCCGAAATATTTATGTGAGGTCTGAATACATGCAGTGCATCACAAATCAGAGGCCAGGCTTTGTCCAACAGCAGGAGTGAGCATTCTGTTCCACTTGAACAGAAATCTCTGGCTGGCTGCAAGAGTGATCACTGTGGCAGATGTAAGAGTCAGCCCCAGGGCCTCCTCTGAGCCTCCATCTATGCTCTGTTGTCTTTCTCATTCTTTGGTACTTGCTACTTTGTAGCACTGGCTGTATGAGTATTTGAGAACTATTGTCTGCTTTTATCTCCGTTTGTGGTGGCTGATCTCCTATCAAGTCAGTGTTGATTCTCAGCAATCACGAAATAGATTTTCTCCATGATGATCTACCTCTAACCTGACCTTTTAGGTCTTCCAGCAATGTACCTTTCACCACTGTAACTGAGTGGTAACTATAACTATTTTGTTGGTGTTGAAGATCTATTTAGCATCTTCTCTTTCCTTCCCTCTTTCCAAGTGTTAAGAGCTTTTTCCAGGTTGTTTCATAATGTGTCCGGAGTAGGATAATCTAATCCTGCCCTTTCTGGACAAAGTGCTTAAACGAGGATGATACTGAATCAACTTCTGTAACCAGAATAAATCAGGTTGGTTGTGAGATGGAATCAACTACAATTTCCCAATGATTAACATCTAGTAGGAAAGAAATAGAAAGTATACTAACATGTTTTGCTTTTGCATGGCTTTTGATATTTATAATTTTGGATTTGCTCTGCTTAATGGAGGGAAACAGATTCCATCATGATTCTACTGTAATTAAAGGTTGGGATCTATATGACATGATAACAGTAAAGGACTGTAAGGTGATTTCCTAGCAGCCTTACTATAAAAGACAATGTACAAAAGTACTGTTCTGTTTTCGGTGCTATTTAGCAGTCATTAGGTGATCTGTGGCGTTTCCAGAATGCTGATGACATTCAGCTCTGTTTTTCTGTGACATGACATTTGAATCAGGAAAGGCTATGCATGACCCAGGTTCTGCTTGCGTGCATCGGTGGACTGGATGACCAGCAAGTTAAAGCTGTAAAAAACAAGATTTTCTTTGCGTGAATGATTCCCAAGTTTGGTAATGTGAAGAATAACAATTGTGTGGGATCTTATCCTTGAAGATACAGGTTCACAGTTTGGGGATGCTCCTAGTGACTTTGTGTTATTAGAGATCAATAATGTGGTATGATAAATTTTCTCAGAGTTCTGTCTTTTTTTTTTTTAGAAAACTTTTTTATTGTGGTGAAGATGCAGTGATAATAAAAAATCTCCTTAGCAAATAGTTGCATTTGAACATTTTTGTGAAAATTATCCTAGGATCATTTCCAGTTCAAGCTTAGAAATGTAAATTATTTTTGTGGATATGAGTTTCTATTACTAGTTTAAGTGAGTATGATAATTAAGCTAATTTTAGACGTTGCAGTTTATGGCCAGTAACTTCAATAATGATTATTGTAATAATCGCTGCCTTAAAACTAATCAGAATACAGTATATAAATAATAAAGAATGTTGCAGCTTGGTTACTGACAGATTACCCCTCAAAGCATATGTGAAATGAATAGTAAAAAAAAAATCTGTGTTGGCTGGGAATCCACTTCAGTACTTCATGCAAATATTCAAAGTCCTAAATAACTCAGGGCATGTTACTTTAATAAACCTTTGGAATCTTTTTAGTTGGCTTTTTATAGTCATAGTTATAAAAATGGTTAAATATTGTTATTTTATTGTTTTTCAGTCTTGTTTGAAATATAATAAAATACAGTTAAATGATCTATAAATATAAAGAGCTTTCCATATTAGCTAGGTTCTCATGCACTGGAAGAGAAATTATTTTTAAGTATTAACCCAGATTTTCTCAATTTAGCAACAATAAGGTATGTGGACTTCAATTCCCAGAATTCCTCAGCTAGCATTGTATTATTTTCTTGTGAACGGCAGAAGATCTTCAGATTTCCTTAACAGGGGCATTAAACTGGCGCCCTGCGAGCTGGATGCATCACGCTCAGGCCACACCCACCTTGGCTCTGCAAAGGCCAAAAACATTTCAGGACATCACATGACATGATTGAGTTTGATAAACATGCCTTAAGACCTTAGAGGGAGGTCTTTATTATGGTCTCAGGCATGCTTAGTTGAGAGTTGAGAGATGACTATTTTCCTTCCCTGCCTTTGTGTACACACATGCGCATACACATACGCACACACACACATACACAGTTTAAAAACAAACACACTTTTTGTGATCTTTCAACAAACATTTTTATTTATAAAAAAAAATTGGTGTATAATCTAGGTTAACTATCAATTTGGATGCTCCATAGTGCATTATATGTTTTAATTGTATTTTGAAGCATTTATCTTGGCTGAATTTTGACTTTCTCAATCTTTCATTGTTGTAAAGGTAAGTATATAAATAAATAAATGTGTGTGAGAAACAGTGAGAAAATGAATGATACACTTTATGATCATAAAGAGTTTAGCATAAATGGCACAATTAAAACTATTAATGGTTCAATAAATGATAAAGAAACAATAATGTTCAAAATAAAATGTAAAGTTATTAAGTTGGAAAGCATATTGAATAAGAAAACATTTTATGTATATTGATTGTCAAAAAAAATGGTTGAAATTGAGGGTTTTAGATCTTACAAAATAGCAATATTAACATAAACGGTATTCTTCAACATGAAAACTATTCATACAATTTCCGCTTTCTTCTTTGTTTTTATATCCAGTCGGTTTGCACTACTAGTTTTTGTTCCCTCTGAAAAAGAACTTTTTCCCCATATAAAAGCATATTTTTTTGTATTTTAAATTTACACAATAAAAAGGATTTGCATGCAGTTTCTGTACAAAAGAAAACTCTGTACTTTAATACTTCAAAACTGCATTTGTAGAAAAAAAGACCTCTAGTGCAGCTGTGTTTTATAGAATCATATATACTAGTTAAATAACCCTATATGGGTTTCTAAACAGTAGCACCTGTGTAGTAATAATAGAAGACAACCTGGTAGCTAAATTCTCGTTCCATCATTCTTGTTTGCAAGATTAAACTCAAGGAGCTAGAGTTAATGGAACCATCTCAAACTTGTTAGTTAACAGTATTAACTAACAGTACAATCCTATAACTACTCAATGAGAGATGGTACAGAAATTAATTTGATTCTCATTTTAATGCAAATCTAACTCCATTTGCATTTTTCATAGCTGCCTGTAAATTGGAATATTTCAAAGTAAGAAAATTCATACCTTCTGGACTTGATAATACTGTTTATAGCCCAGAAAATTGTGTGTATATTGGAGAAATATACATAGAAAAATGTTAAATGAACTTTACTTTGGAACAATAAACAACTGTGGAGGATGGATTTGATTCACCTGTCCCTATCATCAGCCACATGATTAGAACAAGAGCAATAATGGTAAGAATTCTGGTCTGCTGGGTAGAAAGGTTAACTAGAAAATCCTGCTTAATTCACAATTTTTTCATAGCATCTCAAAAGTGTCATTTTTTTTCCATTTGTTATATATTTTATGTTTTCCTGTTCCGTATTTCTTCTCCTTTTAATAAAAAGCAAATCCATGAAAGGAAAGGAAGAATCACAGACCTGAGAATCAAATTGAGAAGAAAATGCTCATCGAACAGCCAAAGACAAGGGTCAGCACTCTAAGGCCGACAAGCTACCCCTCTGTCCCCTTTTACTCCATTCTCTACGGGGTGACTTTCTTTTCACAGGAATGAGTAGAACAGCAATTCTATACATGATTTGTGTGCGTGGATGTAAACAGGAAGTAAGCTTTTTGGTTTCTACAAAACACCCTTAAAATCATGGTCAAATGAGTACGGCATGCTGCAAACATAAATGTGGGCCGGTTGCGAAACACCCAAAATGTGATCATGTGACTGCAGGGAGAGGGGAAGCAGCAAGTGGAACTATGAAACTGGGTCATAAATAGTCCTGGGAGGTTTCTCGTACCATCATAAGTGACTGGTCAAAAGTCGAGGACTACCTATAGTGAGGTATATTATTCTTTGTTTTAGCTTGGTTTTTATCTTTTAAATATATTTATTGACTGTTTTTTGCTCTGTAGTGTGCCACCCAGAATCGCTTGTTTATGAGGTAGGTGTTTATATAACTTTGTTTCATAAATGTAAACTTTTGGGACCATATTTCTCAAATTGATTCAGATGAAACCGTATGACATTGAGAGTCTTCAAAAGCAGACGAATGGTCAAATCAAATGTATCTTGTTCAAATAAAATAATGCCCAAACTTGCAAGTGCAGTGGTTCTTTGAATTCTGACCTTGCTGTTAAATCATGTTCCATTTTGTAAATCTCACCCTATCGCAACTCAAACATTGGAGTAAGGTGTGGTTGGATTTCGAAGAGAATGTTGTGGTGCCAGGTTTTTCCATTTCTATTTTTCTTGTTTTTTGTTTCTGTTTTTTATGATAATATTTCACCCTAGGGTGCTGAACTGCTCAGAGTTCTGTTTTATTTAATAATTATATTAATTTTATTTTCTATGGCTAATATATACTTACCTAATAAGCAAAACCAAAAGTCAGAGTTTTATGTTTCTTCATCGTTCAAACACAAAACCCAGAAGTGATTTCCAAGTAGAAAAAAAGTTGGATGTGTTCTTTTCTTTGATTAAAGCAATCAATTTTGCCATCTCAGCTAGCTCTGCTAGCTCCATCAATTTTTCCAGACATTCATCCATTGTAGGAATTGAAGTATATTTCCATTTTTGTGCATAAAGCATTCTTGCTGCTGTCAACAGATATAACAACAAAGTTCCAGATTTTTTTTTTCTTTGCCCATTAGACCTAAAAGAAATGTCTCTGGTTTTTATATTTACTTTCAGATATATTAAAATACTATAGTTTTCTTTGCTTTATCACCAAAGATGGCAAAAAGTTCCTTCTTTACATCTACCTTTCCAACATACCTTTGAAATACCTTTATACATCTTTGATAGTTTATCAGGTGTTAAATACAAACAGTATATATTTTATTAAAAAAAATATTTTAAATTATTAATGTAAATTCTAAACTTTTTATTCACATGTTTTCCTCTTGTTTAAGAACTAGAATTAGAAGAATAAGGTAGAATTACATGCGTATTTATTACATGTAATAATTGGTCTAGGTAGAGATAGTTTTGGCTTGTGCCCATTTTGACAACATTAAAACTGAGAGCTCTGGCACCCAAATCTTTTTCTTGGCTCATGTTATTTGGTACAATGTTTTATGAAATTGTCTCCAAAGAGCTTTAGATTTGAACACAGCTATTTTGTAATGCCTGTAATGCAATGAAAACATGAAAGGGATTGCATGACTTAAGTGGTCTCAGTTTCATTTACCATCTAGAATGGGGGTTCCCAACCCGCAGCCCAGTACTGGGCCTTGAGCTGTTTGGAACCGGGGTGCGGAAGTCACGGGCGAATGTGCGCATCCCCATTCATGGGAGTAGGGGGCAAGCACATGCATGGACTCTCTCCATTTGTGTAAACGGCATGTGCGTTTTCCCACCACTCGTCCAAATGGAGCTCAGCATGTGTGTGTGCTTGCCTGCCACATACATTGAATAATGCTCTCTTGCCCCTCCACTAGTCTGCAAAGGCGGAAAGATTGGGGAACTCTGATCTAGAATAGGGGTGTCAAACTGGTGGCCTGTGGGCCAGATGCATCACATGCGAGCTTTGCCCACCGCAGCTCCACAAAGGAAAAACATGTGATATGTCACGTGACATCGAATGATGCGATTGTGTTGACACCCGTGATCTAGAAGACTGATGCTTTTTAAAGCAGAAGGAAATGTTATATATTTAAAAAGCTCTTAGTACTAATTTTTAAGATAATTTATTTTGCATTGTCAATGTATTTCCAATGCCAAACCCAAGGTTGAGATTTGTTTGGAGAATGTCCAGTGGCCCTGAAAACCATTGACAGTCTTCTTTCATCAGGCTCATTCATCCATACATCTTACTAAGGATGACAGGGCAAATTACAATGCTCTACACAGGATACCATTAATCTTAAGAAGGTAACTTATTGCCAGCCATTAGCTGTTCACCTTGAAAAGCCATGAATACAAAGAAAATTATTCTAATATTCTTTTCTCAAGATTAAGTGAAAAACACAATATGTAACTTCACAGGGTCATTAACCTGAAGAAAAGAATACAGCGTTTTCTAAAAGTTTGGGTTAGATGTTACTTACACAGTTTTACATTCATTTAAAAATTAAATTATGCTAAATGATAGCATGGCCTTTTGTTTTGTTCTTTGCTTTAGTTCATCAGCTTTACAGCTAAACTGGCCTCACGATGTGACTAATGATTTCCCAATAATTTTCTCTTCATTGCAACTCTCCTTGCTAGCTTCTCTCAAATACTACAATTATGTCCTCGGATTCTCCCTAAAGTTCCTTTTGGCCCTTCAGTGTTTTAAGCATGCTGGCTTGGGAATTCTGGGAAATCAAGTCCAAAGTGGAAAAACACTGTGTTAATCAGTCTGATTGGTCTAATGTTCAGACAAGATTTGTCTGTGTGTTAATTTAGCAGAATGCTAATGTTGTTTAAGATGTTGCTTGTTGCTCTTCTATCACTTTACCTACCTCCCAAGGCCAGGGTCTTCTTTCATTGAACAGTTATTGCTTTACTAGTCCACAGCTATGGGTTTGCCTTAAATGTGGAAAGAAAATTTTGAGTCATCAAAATATCCAGAATATTTGTCAGGTGAAGATCTTCTCCCTTAATATAGTCCACTGAAGTTATGCAGCCACTGAAGGTCTTTTTTAATGTAGTAATTTTATTTAAATATTATATTTATAATAGTAAAATCTAATACAAACTGAAAAAGATAGAACAATAAAAAAGGAGCAGAAGGAACAGAAGAAAGAAAAAGAAAAAGAAAGAGAAAGGGGAAAAATAAGGATATTTTAAACAAAACCGAAGATACCTTCATCACAACAATATAAATAATTTTGGTAACTTATCATATTCTCTTAAAATACAACAAGCTATCTATTTCCACTATATTTTGCCTATATCTATGAACAAATCCATAAAACATCATAATTTCAGTCCTTGTGTCAGCCAAATCCATTAAAGATTTATTCTTTAATTCCCGAGAGCGATTAAAACTGTCTTCTGCTTGGGCAGGGAGTTGCCTGCTTGGACAGGGGGTTGGACCTGATGACCTACATGATCCCTTCCAACTCTGTTAGTATATTATTATTATTATTATTATTATTATTATTATTATTATTATTATTATTATTATTATTATTATTATCATTATCATTA